>JARHVA010002627.1:2287500-2448991 GCA_037957365.1 Torreya grandis
TATAACATATAAATTAGATTCAAGAAAACATGTTGGAAATAATGACATATAAATCACTTATAGTTTCATATAAATCAAAATAGTTGAACATTAGCACCCAAATTGGGATGATAGTACCACATGGATCTACTATCCAAAATATGGCACTAGTGTCTAGTAGCCTTAGTTTCAAAAAATTACAAATTGGCTAGAAAAGTGTAATAAGTACAGTCTAGGTTTACACATGTTTAGTTACAAATTACTAATTTTAGCATAGTTTAGCTTAGGTTCATACCAATTTTCTTAGATTGGGGACATCATTCATGGTATGATCATTCACATTTTAGTTCAGATGCTCAGATGTATATTATTATAACTAAGTATAGAATCCATATGCTTAGATATCAAATTTAGGGGACATGTGTAGGGTACATTATTTCTATATGCTGACTTGTACACTAGTTGATCATATGGAATGATAAAATCCATGTCATTCTATATGTTGTACACATTAGATAACATATTCTAGGTTACACACCAAATTCATGCCTTACTCTATATGTAGTGGTTTCCATTATCGAATGGGCTAGATTTTCATAATATACATGAGTGGTTGTAGAGCTGACATCTCTAGTTACACATATCTAATAACATATTTCTAGTTACATTTCATATTTTTAATTTTAGATGCATCTACTACACATGGGTAAGAAATTATGGAGTCATATTATACTTGAGTTCTTAAGCCACCTACATGAGAAGTTTATGCACACCATCAGTCCAATCCAAGCTATTCATAGGCCATGATCCACCAAGCATGGGTGGGAAATGATGGAGTCAAAAATGGATTGAGTTCTTGAGCCACCCACACATAGGGATTGAGCAAGCCATCATCTCAATTAAATCTATTCACCTATTGATCACTATATACAATCACACACATGAGTTTTCAATAGTTTTATGCATTGGTTCATATACCTAATGAGATTTATTCATTCCTTTCATCTCTCTTATAAATATACTCATTTTTATCTCTTTACTTAGTTTTATCTCTTTATTCAATTTTTGTCTTTGTTTTTTATATCTCTTAAGTAAGGCTTTATCTATGCACATTTAGTTTATAGGACACATAATGGAACATGTTTCACATACTCAAATCCAAATTTACAAGCTTCACCTCTTAGGTAAGTCTAGGTATGCTTCTTTTTTATTTATCCAAGTCATTTTGATTTATCACATTTCTAAAATATAGTGGGGTGGAATGTAATAACCTAAAAGTGACACTTGAGTGCTAAGAGTGATACTTGAGACCACCCATCCCTATATTAGCCCTAGACCTATGTTAGGGCATACTTAGACACTTATTTAGCCTTTGTACATGATAAGGACATCCCTAAACATCCTTTAAGTGGTACCATACCCTCATCTTGACACCTAGCCCTCATTTATTAAGGTTATGCCCCCTGGACACTGGAACCATAATAGGGACAATCATGCCACATGGAGCTAGTATCCCAATTTTTGTGTTATTGTCTTTTCCCTCTTTTTATACCAATATATATATTTTAAAATCTAAGACCAATTATTGTTGGCCTACCCTCTTTTAAAACCTACATAAGCACCAAAATAATATATATACATGAATTGTATCCCTCTAGCTAGTAGATGGAAATCAAATGCAAATTACACATACAAACTCAAAACAAGTTATGCATAATAAAGGTTATAAATCCCTATTTTACCCTAGTTTTGCATACAACCATCTACAAAATTCCTAACCTTAGATTACTCAAGTTTAAAATCCCAACCATATTCATAGAATTCAAGTTAACATTCATACTATCTTTAATTGCACTTTTAATAGCACTTAGGTGGAGAGAACTACATCGAGCTTGATACCTCTTTAGATTATTGGTATGTAGGAAACTCTCATCACAATGGGGTGTTGAGGATATCAAGCCTACCCCACTGATAACACACTTTACTGATTATATCAATCAAATGCCCTAAAAATATGGGGGATAAGGGTTTGCACATAAAATCAGTTAAAATAGGTCATATATAGAGATCCAAAACTCATGTGCATAGTAACATGCATGGTAGATCCAAACATAGGTGTACCCAAAAGCTCAAAATAGTTGTGCACAAAGGACACTACCACAAAATTAGAGTCATTATCATCACATGGTGATACTATTTAGTTAGGTTACTACTATCTAGGAATGATTTTAATACTTGGATCCTATTTTTGACACTCAAACCATCCTTTGTCTCAATTTTCAACATCCAGATCTCCCATTTCAATCATTTTCTAGCTATGTTATTATTTACACTATTTATTGATATTTATATAAAGGAAAAATAATGTAAATTATATTATAGATCAATGTCTATATTTATTCCATATTTCTACCCTAATTTACTATACACAGACCCTTTAACAACCTAGGGTTTAGAATCCACAAACCTTAAATAGTTAAATCAATTTATGTGTGTACTTTTTCTCATTTTTAATCCATGATTTACTTATCTTATATTTATCATTGAATTTTATATTTACATGTATTTAGATCCTATTTTAAATGCCTCTTGGTTACAACATTTAGTTTAGATAACCCTTATTTATCACAGAATTAGATTAAATTTTTTTAGTTTAGATTATTATAATCTTGGACCTAGGTTACCCTTGTTCATAAGATAATTTCATGTGGCTTCATTAGTATATATTTAATACCTCTTTACATATATATCATACTTTTCAACCTCCTCCCTACTTTGTGGTGTGGCTTATTATATGTATTTTGTCCCTGGTATGCTCTTTTTTCTTTCATAAATTCAAGGATACTTATATTTTTGACAACATTTTCACCATTGTACTTATTATCTTACATATAAAACTAAGTTACACTAAATGACATTGATGTTGATATCCAAAATTTGGCAAAGGCATTGATTCATGAAATGGGGTGATAACCATCAACAATACACCAATAATCATTTGAAACTTATGTGTTATCTACCTATCATGTTGAGTGAATGGTGTTTTATTCAAATTTATAAGAATTTGTAAATGATATTTATTTATTATATAACACCTTAGTATTTTACACTTGAAAAATTAATACCTCAATTATTCCTCTCAGTTTTGGAACTTTCCCACTTTGACAAGTCTCAAATATACTCTATCTTATTCCCATAAGCATATATCCTAGTTTGGGCAGTATTATGTTGGTGACCTAGGACTTATATCTTTCTCATAATGTTTGAAATATACTTATCTTCCAGATCTACAAGTTCTAAACATGTGCCTACTTTCCTTTTACCTAGACACTAACATCTAAGATAGACACTAGTGTCAACACTAATGTCCTAGCCTGACACAACTGTTGAGTGATTTAAAGTCATCCAAGTTTCAAATTAAATGTATCCTAATGGTTATCATAATTTATTTTATTTGATTTACTTCTCCAAAGGTATTGATATAAATATAATATCAACCCTCATTCATTCCTCATCTACAAAATACCAAGAGAGACCAAGGAAAATTATCAAAAGCATTCTATCAAGCATTGAATTAAACAAATCTTCCCTATTTCCATACCATAATGGGTAAAACACATCTATACATATAAAATAATAAATGAGCAACCCAAGAACCTAAATTTTTCAAATTATAAGCTAGGCCATTATTGTGCTTGATTTTTAAAATATTACATGATTCACACGTAAGCTAACATACAAGGGAGAAATACATCAATATGAGTCTCTCTTAAAATTATTGGATATGTAGGAAACAATCATTTATAGATGAGTCTTTGGGGCTATCTTGACACCATGTTCCTACTAATCCATTTTTCCCTAAGGTCATTATCAAGATGAAAAACTAGGGTTTTAAAAATTCATGAGTGACAGTCAATGACCTAGATTTGAATGCATAAAGTGAAGGTGAATAAAAATATAAAATCATTTAGGTGGTTGAATCCTTTTATACTAGGTATTCCCTATAAGACACTTACATCAAACCTAGATAGCATCATCGATACAACCATCCAAGGTTGATGTTAGTGTCCATAACACTAAATGCATCAAATATATAATTTAACAACTATTCTGTAGTCTCTTTCAAGACTATTTTATCTATTCCAAGTATATCACTATATTAGTGTTAGACTAAGTAGATAACATAATTTTCATTTCTATGCATATCTTAGTTTTACTTTCTATATTTAGCCTATTTTTAGAATAATAAATTTAGTATATGTTTAAACCTAAGTTTTGCACCAAATTGGCCTAGTATAGATCTAATTATCACCCTTGTGCATTATAATTTTTGTATTTTTAACCATATGATTCAAATTAAGGATCCACATCCATTTTAGGGTTAAAAATTTAGTGAACTCAAATTATATGAAAATTTTTCCCTAGTTTCTAGGGTTTTAAGCTATATAGGGTTTTAGATTCCTACAATTTTTCATTTCCTACTAATATTTTGTATGAAATCTAGGCATATCTCTATATTGGTAGGTGTGCCTATTGAACACATTGAGATTCCATTTACACCATCTAAGATGCCTCAAACCAATGAAGGATATCATACTATGGATCATGATGATACCCATGTTGATAATGAAAAACATATTGATGGGGTTATCATAGAAAAAGATTATGATAATTAAAACCATGAAATAAATGAAAATGAGAAAATAGGCCATAATCAAGTGCAAATAATTTCATTGTTTCATGACCATATTAAAAAAAAACATGAATATCTTGATGAGATACTAAAAACTATACTAGAAAAAAAATTCAAAAACTATAGTTGAAACATCCATTCCCACGAACACATTACACCATAATACATCTAATGGGGGTCTGGGTTATGTGTTTAAACCTTTGTTTCCTAAAACTACTATTGTTACATTTACCATGGAATAACCCATTATTTCAACATAAAAATTGATTTTAATGCCTATTACTAGTCAAACAATGTTTACATCCCCTTAGTGGCTACTCAGATTACTAAACTAAACCCTAATGGATCTATAGTTCAAACACTCCTTCAAGTTATAAATAATTTGGAGGAAAAGGTTACAAATATTGAATAAAATTATTTAAAATCACCTCAAGCTATTAATTCACAATATATGTTGCATAACCCTATTGCACTTGAGATATAGTTTTACCCTTTGTTAACTAGTCTTATTACACATAAGTTTATATTTTATGATGGAAAAAGTGATCCTAAGTAGCATATCTAATCCTTATATGTGGCATTCCTTGGATATCACTCCAATGATAAAATTTTGACCAAATTATTTCAAAAAATCCTCAAGGAATATGTTTTGAGGTGGTTGTTTGATTTACCTCTCTCTTCTATAAAAATACTTAAAAACTCTTGTAGATCAGGTTTTAACACATTTTCCATAAATATTTCTAAAAATTATTCCTCTTCTTAAATTACCAAAATAAAATAGGGAACCAATGAAGCTAAAAATAAATATTTCTTGAGATATAAGACAATGCAAGATAAAATGACCAATCTTATGGTAGATAAGGAGTTACAAAACATATTTAAGTAAAGTTTACTTGTTATTTTATATGAGTCCAATTATTTTAGAATTTAAAATCTTTAAATGACTTTTGCCATGTTGTACAAGACTTTGAAATGAAGCTTATTTCATTGAATGATCTCAAGTATGTAGAAAACACACCAGTTGCCTATACATCTAATACCAAGTTTACAATCAAACCAAGTTATAAGGCAAAACCTATTGAGCCTAAAAAAGAAATAACCACCACAGTAACATAGTTTCATAATAGCCTAATCATCTTATTTTATCTAATTAACCATGTAAATAGTTCTCCTATTTACATAAGTACCCTAGCTCCATTACTCTCATAGTTACTAGAGTTTCATCTTATATCTATCTCTTATCTTATTTACGTTGATATGAGTTGATCTCTAACCAAAGGATATGATGAAAATTCTTATTGTGGTTATCATTAGGGATTAGGTTATTTTATAATTATATGATTTACCTTGAAGCACAAGATCTAAGATCTTATTGATGATAAAAAATCCTAGATTTGAGGATCCTCCAAAGGAATCAATCTCAAAACCTAGTGATCACCAAAAATAGAAAATATTTAACAATCCTTTACAAGACCATTATAATAAAGGACCAAAAGTGAAAATGGCATGTAACACATCCTCCTCCATGACACTATGGGCACCCAATAGATGGCATTATTGGTATTTACACATGACATATACCTCTTATGGTTCAAAGACCCTATATTAATTTTGATGACAATGAGATTAAGGATGATGAATTTTATCTTCATTTTTTATTCACTTGAGCATACCTTAATAAACACCCTATACATAGTGTTATTATTTTTAATCGTGAAAAAAAAAAATTTTACACCATGACATTACTTACTTGGTTTATAATCATAATAATTTTCATCCTTCTACTATATCATTTAAAGCATTTGATGGAACCTCCCAGAAGGTTCTTGGTAAGATTGACCTACCTTTACATATTGGTCCCACACATGTGGCTACTTTATTTACATTCATGCATTTCATGGGAATATTTGATATGTTATTAGGAAGTTTTTTATTATTTTTGGGAATCTAGTGTTTAGATCCTAAATAATAAGGGTATGGAATAATAGGAAAAATCTAATTTAACAGGAAAAAATATAGATTTTAAATAGGTAAGTTTCAAGAGGAAGAATAATAAAATTATCTTAAACTAGGCTAAAATAAATGATGCTAGAGTTGGTAATTGAAAATTAAGACTGAGACACTGTCAGGAATCTAAACCTAGATTTCATTTTCTAATTAGATAGGAGCACCAAAATAGGACACCATGATGTCTAGCATTATAGTCTTTCCCTAAAGTTGTTGTCATTAAGATCTAAACTTATTAGTTTTTGTTTGCTAAGTCAATGTGAGTCTGTGTATCAAATTTTGGGGGTTGGAAGTGAATATATATCATTATAGGTCTATTTTAGTCTTTAATACCTATATTTATCAACACGCATGCAAATAATGAATACATCAAAAGTAAAGTGGGAAAATTTGGGTTAGGGGAAGAATTACCACATGATATAAAACCCCTACTATCCTAACCACTACCTATATTAACTCTAAAGATAGGGTTTTAGACCAAATGTAGTTCTCTCTTAGGGAACATGCATAATTAATGCACATGATAGATGCAAGAATGACTTTCACCTAAGCCCTTCCTTGATCAAGAAATCAAGTCTATGTGTGATGCATAGAAACTGAGCTATACTATTGAATAATTTTTATTATGTCTAATGTTTAAAAGTAGTAAGTGCTAGATATAAAATGCCTTGTGCAGTCCTTTATATAAGAGACTCCTTATTTCAAATTTAGGAGTTTTATTTATGTTTGGTTGACACTGGAAAACTTAAGAACAAAGAAAAGAAAAGGGGTAAGTCCCATCCAATAGAAGGGACTAACCATTTAGGCTAAAATTGGCTTTGAACAAGAGCGCTAGAAATTAGACACCTTTAGTTTTAGCATTGTAGTCCAATCTCAGTGCTCGTATCCTACATGTTAGGGACCAGGGGGCTAGAATGAACATGGGAAACTTGACCTAGCTGAGATGGAATGACCTTTTGAAAGGCTCAGGGTGACTAGGAATGGGTAAAAATTTGACTCAAGCTTAGAACCAAACCCAAATAGATAGATCAAAAGACATGCACAAATGTGAAGAAAACTCATATTCTTTAGTCAGAGTCTCATGTGAAAGGACTATGAAAATACATGATATGTGTGGTTGCTTTACCAATTTATGGTGTATAAATTTTCCCCACTTTTAATATAGTAATGTAATTAAATGAATTCATAGAGTAAAATAAATAAGATGCATACCTAAACTTGTGTGGAGATAAGTGTACTAAAAAGAGTCCAAATTCCTTGCTAGGGAAGTGGATAGAGAAATGAATAGTGCTTGGAGGAAGAAGGAATCCCTAAAATGGATGCCCCCTATCTTGAATCTGATTAGAAATGAGAAATGCTCGAAGCCCCAAAACCAATGTCTACCCTTTATCCCACATAAACTCATGTAATCTAAGATGTGTGTATATAATCTATATGCTATGAAGAGTAATATTTCTCATGCCCCCACTCTGAATAATCTAAACTAGAAATGAGAAGTGCTCAGAGGACCAAAACCAATGTCTACCCCTTGTCATACACAAAATCCTAGGTCTAAGTAATGCTATGGACCAACCACTATAAATGATTATATAGTCCTACCTAGTGATAACATAGGTATTCTTGGTTGTAATCTAAAAGCTCTGGTAAATATCTAAGAAGAAAATGGCATGTCTTGCTATTCTAATTTTTATAATCCTAGATGATGATGAACATGAACATCTATGCCATGCCCCCAAATTTGGTATATAAGTGATATATTTGTATAGTCTGGTAATATATATAACTACATGTGAAATAATCTATCATGTCATGTCCCATGTGAAAAAATTGGAGATCAAAACAATATTCTCTACACTATGCCTACAATTTTCTATCTAGTCTGTAACTATGTTATGTTATATGAAGTTGTATGTATGAGACATGTAGTGATGTACATGTCCCCAAATCTAATATCTAGTTTGAATCTATATTAAAGTCACTATGAATCCATATGATTTGAACCATTATATATCTAAGTAATCTATGTATCTATAAACTAAATGTATGTCCCTCTAAATATCTTGAGTAATGTTGAATGACCCATGTAATTTGAATCACTATATATCTTGACCAATCTAAGTTTAATATGATAATTTTGACTACTAGAGGTGTAAGAACCATGGTGTATCCAACTATGAGAGTGGATATGTGTGTTGGGTAAGTGTATAAATAATAATAGTAGGAATGATGCCCCCCTTTTGTGGAGAGGGATGAAATTTGTAATAGAGGAGGTTGACCCAAAAGTGATTACTAGTGGCATAATGCTAAGAACAAGGTTGGCATAGTTTGGATTGATTTGAGAAGTTAATTGATTGTTTAGACTAAGTTATTTAAAAGTTAAATGAGATCTGATTAGTGAGGATGAATTTTTATAAAAGTGAAACAAGTTGTTATTAGTGAGGACCAAGTTGTATGTCTAGGTATGAAATATGTATAGAGATGTGTGTGCTATAGTAGGCAAATGATGTAATAAGAGATTTAGGTTTGCTAGATATTGAAGGTATTGTCATCATGGTTCCATGGAATAAAATAGTTTGTAAAATAAAGCTATGGGGTTCAAGTTATAGGAAAAAAAGGTATTTTTCTTTGAATGAAAAGTTGTTTGATATAGGAAAATTTAGATCGATTCTTGATTCATTTGTGCATTGACTAGTTTGAGATTTAGAGCTCTAGAGTAGGAGATATGTTGAGAATATGAGCACCTACCATGACCCAATTTAAGTATTTGGTAGCCCAAATTAAGGATGGTGGAGAGGTTACCCTAGTGAGTAGCTAAAACATGTGATTTAGCCCTATTTAGAAGCCTATTTTTGATGATTTTGAGCTATTTTGAGGTTTTTTAGAAAAAATTTACTAGGTTCAACACTCTTGTCCTTCTAGCACTATTGTCTAGGCTCCAAAACTATTGTCTAGGTTGTAACACTCTTGTCCAATATTGTTGTCTTATACTTAGCATTATTTTCCTAAAGGCTAGCTTTTTGGGATAATGTTTAGTTTAGTTTCTATCATTTTGTTTGGTTATTGATTTGGCTTGGTTGACTATTATACATGCTATTTTGTAGTGTTTTTGTATGTCAAGGTATGGATGAGGGAGTTCTAAAGAGGATAAGTGATAGAGACTCTAAGATTACTGCCTTTATCATTTGATGAGAAGGCTATGATGGATAGGGTAGGGCTAGGTCATGTGTGTGACCTAAGCATTATGTAATGGGATAGGCATTTGATTACTACTTTTTGTGAGAGGTGAAATGTAGACACATGTACTTTATATCTTCCTAATAGAGAGATGATTATTACTCTAGAGGATGTGTACCATATTTTACATTTGTTGATTAGTGGATGGTGTGTGACTTTACAATATTATATGGGTGCAAATGCCATTGATCATGCATCCTTGTATTTTACTGGTGTACCCTCTAGAGTACATAAGAGAGGCACTAATAGTGATGTACTATTGTTAGTTATTGTTCGGTTAAGTGTTCTATGTCTACAAAAGTGGTTGGTAGTGTTGTTGGCTTGTTTTTTTGTAGTGGATGGTACTGGTGTATCAATTTCATATAAAATTCATAGGATTTTACATAGTGTAGAGGTGTATGGCACTATATTCTCATGGGGTAGGATTATGTTTTCCCACTTGTATAGAGATCTATATACATTTACTTAGGAGGTAATTAGTGGTGGTCTGAGTGTGGCTACTTTATTACAAAATTGAGACTACAAACACATAACACTTGTGTGGCTACTGAGATTACCAAGAGAGAGCTAGCCACCTCCATATCCATATTGGGAGAAATGGATGAGTTTATTGGCTATCAGGTCTCTTCAGATGGATCACTATAGATGAGTGTTAGACAAACTGGTGGCTCTGGATATCATATGGAATTCTTGTAGAGGATTCACTGGGTGGCCTAAGGATGGAGTGTAGTTGTATTATATTAGGGCTAGGTGTTGGTTACATGACTATTGGCCTAGAGTGTATGAGTGATTTCAATATGAGCATGTGACTAGGTAGTTTAGGGTTCCATAGGTTGTGACCTCAATAGCATGGGTGTGGGTGAGGAATGCATGGGCACCAATGAGAGTAGGAGCTCATGGTAGACCTACCAAGGTTGAGTTAGCACCATTACCTTTGGATTTAGAAGATATAGATATAGATATTCTTGATGTAAATGATGTTGGATGCACAAAAGTATTTACCACATGGTGGGTGGGGCATTAGTGGGATTTGTTATATCATATTGGTGTAGGGGATGCCCCAGAGTATGAGGACCTAACTCTAGTCCAGATGATGGGAGGTAAGTATCATTTATATTTGAGTTGTGTACAAGTTCAAATTTGGTCATGTTTTAACTTGCTTTGAAAATGTATGTCTAACATAGTGTTGTACTTTTTTAATGTAGGTGGAGTATAATTTGCTCAATATAAATCCTAGGTTGGGGTAAGAGGTGAAGATGATGGGTTTTGGGAGACCACCATTGATTCTACACTTCATGAGATCACATGACATGATCTTACTAATTCTATGAAGGAGGCTTTGATAGAGCGATTGAAAATTATAGTTGGTGTTTATGATTATTTATTTGATAGGTCTTCTATAGCTATAATGACATATGTTAAGGTAGTGTGATAGAGAGATGAGTTGAGGTATGAGTTAGATAGGCATAGGAATCCTCCTCCTAATTATATATTGATGAGTACATCGATATCTAGAGGTAGTATATAGAATTGCATGAGGAGCATGGTCATTTACTAGAGTGAGATAGTTTGTGTAAGAGGCATTTGGGAGCTTGAAGAGGTGTAGGGATGTTGAGCATGAGACTAGATTATGGAACTAGTATTAGAGGAGAGAGTGAGACTAAGAGTGAGGTCATGACACCCATTCATGATTGACTGTATTTAATATGGTGTATATGTATTTGAAAACTTTGATATATATATATATATATATATACTAGTTTTTGGTTTTGATTCATGCATAGTGTGTTAAGGGATTTGAAATATATTGTTAAATTTTGTGCAATTTGCTAATTATAAGTAGTTGATTTGGTATAGATTTTAAATTTACATATGCTTGGTAAAATAGTACTTGGGATATATGGTTTGATTATTTTGATGTGTTTGGTAAGATAGCATTTGGGATGTGATTCGATTGTTTGTGATATGTTTAGATGTGTTGTTTTAGGTTTGATTTTTAATTATATGTAAGAAAACATTTGCTAGTTTTGTAATTCGTAAAATTGATCTGGTAGATTGAATTGGTTTGGAATTGGAAAAAGTAGGATATTGGTAAGGTTTGAATTTGGATAAGTTGGTTTGTCTAGGGATGGCTATTTAGAATTAGGGATGTTAGTTGTTAGTATATGGGGATGTACGATAGCACTATGTGCATATTACTTCCCTAAGAGTGGCTCAATAATACAAAGGCTAGCAATATCTTTGGATCCATCATTGTCATGTTAATTGAAGCTTAAAAAATAAAATTGGTATGACTATATGTTGTATTATTTTTTATTATATCACTATATGAACCATATTGACCAACTAAACAAGTTCACATACTTCTTGTGTTTTGTATTAATGTGTTATGTATATGATATTATCTGTTATGTGCTAACTATAGTTATGTGTGAAGATTCTACAAAATTTATCTTTATTGGTCATGAGATTAAAATTGTGTACTTTGATGAAGGCTCATCTATCTATAACTAGATACCTTGTGGTCTTTGTTATGGTGTATATGACTAAGCAATATATTGAGATGGAGTTGAAACTTGTACTAAGGGCTCATTTAATCTTAATTGTAATGGGTTGTTATGTGAGATAGGACCCAAAAAATCTAGTTGTAATGAATATTTATCATGAGTAGTACTATATGGTGTGGGTTCATATAATCTTAACTATAGTGGATTACTACATGAGATAGGACCTAAAAAATCTGCCCATAGTGAATATTTCTCATGAGTAAGACTCTATTATGGTTCTTGTGACTCTATTGGGTATGTATATAGAATTGAACTATGTATTCCTCTAACTATAGTGCTATATGTAGGCTATTCTCATTTTACTAGTTACCAAAACTTCTAAGGTGTTGGAATAGGAGATTTCTTGTGAGATTATATTTAAAAACCTACATTGTGATCATGATGAGTGACTGATGATTCTTGTAAAGGAATTTCTTAGGATGACTCAATCATGGAGGAATAAGGTCTAAGGTTCCATGATGGAAGAGATCTCAGTGCCCCTTGTGTGAATGTTATGATTCCATTATCAACACATCTAGTAATGCAATCCTTGAGTCCATAAAAATCATTATCTATATGTCTATGGATATGATGATAGTTACAAAAGGACTAATGTGATTTTTTATGTAAGAGATGTGGATCTCATCAATGAGTAGAAATTAATGTGATTAACCTCTGATCAAGTAGTGCTGATAATATGGTAGATGGGATATCTTGCTCTGAGTCAAACTATAGTGGTGCCTTGTTGTTGTTCTTTATAGTGCATACTATAGGTTTTACTCTACAAACTAGCTCTTTATTCTTGACTAGTTGATTTTGTAGTTGTGATCTCCTATATTTTTAGGAAAAGGTGGATGCCAAGTACTAGGATCTAAAGTTAAATAATTTATTGTGAAATCTAGAGTCATCTAATCAACTAAATCTACCTCAATCAATCCCAATACCTTTTCCAAAGATAAAATTGTATAACACAAGTGTTTGAAAGAAGACTCAGTCTGAAATAGTAGATGCTCAAGTAGAGGTTGGCAAATCCCCTTAATAAGGATATGTTAAATCTCTAGATCTATTGGTTTATATATACATCTTAACATGTGAGCCTTGAATCTTAAGATATACTCACTAACTAGTTCTGAAGAATCCTGATGTAGTGTAGAAAGTTTCTCATATGTAACATGAGGGCTCATGTTTATGATGTAATATTTTAGAAATGCTTCCTCTAAGTCATCATATGTGTGAAATGAAACAATAGGGAGTAGATGAAAGAACCAATTCTATGTTTCCCCCATTAATTTCTATTAGAATAACTTGAGTAGAATAAATAGGGTCACATGAGATGGCAAAGCCTTCCAAAAGGGTTGAAGGTGTATAAATGGATCTCCAGTTCCATCAAAGTGAGGCAATGATGGTATCTATAAATGCTTAGGTAATGAATCTTTTATGAATATATTCAGAATAGGGTTACCATGGAGATCATTAGCATCCATCTAAGACTTGTAATATTTGTTTTCCAAGCTAAGGAGATATACTTGGTGTTATAATTCACCATCTACATGCATTAATGAGATGATCTCCTGGGATGGTACATTAGTATCTTGAAGTGGTTCATTTAATAGTTGAATTTGATTATTAATTTTAACCATGTGAATGCTACATTTAGAAATTGGATCATAAAGAGGGGGTGTCCTCGCTTGAACCTTGGGAGTAATGGTAACTTGGACCTTACTAGAGGGATGCAGGCTACCATTCTCTTTAGGTGAAGAGTGAGAACTAGGTTCTACTATAGTGAGGGGTAGCTTGTGAGATTCATTGGTATCATTATATTTTAGTGAATCACATTTTAATTGAGTAGAAGATGCATTATTAGCATTAACATGTGCATTATTTGAAATAGAATAATTCATAAAAGTATAAATAACATTTGGAAGTGCATTATGTTTGAGAGGAGTGAGAGAAGAGTTAAAAACATGAGATGCATATTCTTCTTCACTATGTACATAATTATCATCATCATTATCATATATGTAATATTGTTCATAATCACTCTCATTTTCATATTCATTAGCATGCTCACTATCATATTCATTATCACTTCCATCATCACTAGGGAGAGGTGTAATAAAAGAAATTAATTCTTTTTGAATATGCAATAAATTATCATTTGAAATTGGAATATCATGTGCATATATGTTATCTATGGATGAAAGACATTAATCATTTTGATGTGAAATATAAGAAGTAAGAGAAGGAGATTTTTCATTTTAACATTCTTTTGATAAAGTAGAATTCAGAACGTGAGATGTATCATTTGAAATATGCATTGGTAATTTGATTATATTGCATTTATATTGTTGTAATTTCATCATTTAAGGAGAGAGAGAGAGAGAGAGAGAGAGAGAGAGAGAGAGAGAGAGAGAGAGAGAGAGAGAGAGAGAGAGAGAGAGAGAGAGAGATAGTAGGTTCACATGGAAGAAAATTATCACTAATAAGAGGTTCACTTGGAAGTACATGACTAATTTGTTCATTTGGTGTATTGTGCATAGGATAATGAGGGGAGAATATCTTTCCCATTTATCAAAATTAATTTTTTTAGAAGGAATAAAAGAGATGGGTTTTAGAGAATAAAATTCATCTATTCATGATTCAACATCATCATTAGTATATCATCATATCCTTTATTACATAATAGTCATTATACTCACTATAAATGAAATAATTTTTTAGAGTTTTAGACAATGTGCAATTTTTCAAATTTGTCCAATCATTGTCATAATTATAAGAAAAATTTAGAAATTTATCTATCGGATGAGAGGAGGGAATTGAATTTGTGGCCATTTTATTTATTTCACTAAAGAGAATTTTTAAAATTAATATTAAGAAAAGAAATGCACAAAGAACTACTATCATCAAAATTTTGAAATTACTTTTGATAATCTAAATAATTTACAAAAAATTCAAAATAGTTTTCTAAAAATTGTAAGGGAAGAAAATTTAATGTTTAAGGACCTAGTTTTGAAATTTAGGGTTTTGATATAGGGTTTTATAATTTTGTAAAATTATGCAATAATTTTAAATTCTAAAAATAATTTTGAATAGAATAATGTCAAAAAAATATACAAAAATCATAATTTTGGAAATTAAATTTTTGCACAAGAAAGCTACTAATTTTGAAATTTTGTAATTATTTTTGATAAATTAATCAATTTGAAAAAAATCCAAAATATTTTTCTAAAATTTGAAATGAAGGAAGGCTTGAGGTTTAAGGACCTTGTTTTGAAATACAAGGTTTCTAGCTAGGGTTTCAGAATTTTTTTAAGTTATGAAATAATTTTAAATTCTAAAAATAAATTTTTGATATGAATAATGCAAAAAAATTTATATATAAAAGCTGAATTTTGAGATTAAATTTTTGCACAAAAATATGAAGGAAAAACCCTAAGTGTAGCTAGGGTTTTAGTTTTATTCTAAGTAAGTTGTGTTCACCAAATGTTTTATTATTTTTGGGAATCTAGTGTTTATATCCTAAATAGTAAGGGTCTAGAATAATAAGAAAAATCTAATTTAATGGGGAAAATAATAGATTTTCAATAGGTAATTTTACAAAAGAAAGAGCAATAAACTTATCTTAAATTAGGCTAAAATGAATGATTCCAGAGCTGGTAATTAAAAATTAGGACTAAGACACTTTCAGTAATTTGAACCTAGATTTAATTCTCTAATTAGATAGGAGCATTAGAATAAGACACCCTTGTGTCTAGTGCTATATTCCCTCCCTGAAACTATTTTCATCAAGATCTAAGCTTTCTAGGTTTTGTTCATCATGTCAATGTGAGCTTGTGTACCAAATTTCAAGGGATAAAAGTGAATAGAGCTTGTTATGGGTCCATTTTAGTCTTAAATAACTATATCAATCTACACATGTAAACAATTAATACAAAAAAATTAAAAGTGGAAAAAAATTGGGTTAGGGAAAGAATGATTGCATGATCTAGAATCCATACTATCCTAACCACTACCTACATTAACCCTCAAGCTAGGGTCTCAAATCAAATGTAATTCTCCCTTAGGGAACATGAATAATCAATGTGCATGATAGATGCAAGAATGAATTTCACTTAAGCCCTCTGTTGATCAAGTACACAAGTCTATGTGTGATGTAGAGAAGCTGAGATATACTATTGATTGATTTTTATTATATCTAATGTGCTAAAATAGTAACTGTTAGATATAAAATGCCTTATGTAATCCTTTATATAGGAGACTCATTATTTTTAATTTAGGATCTTTATTTGCATTTGGTCGACATTCAAAAAATTAGGAATGAAGCAAATAAAAAGGGTAAGACCCATCCAATAAAAGAAACTGATCATTTAGGCTCAAATTGGCTTTGGACATGAGTGCTAAAAATTGGATACCTTAAGTTTCAATGTTGTAATCCAATTCCAGTGCTCTTTTTCTATAGGATAAGGACTATGGGGGATGTAATGAGCATGGGAAACTTGACTTGGCTAAGGTGGAATGACCAATTTAAAGGCTCGGGGTGATTGGGAATGGGTAAAAAGGTGACTCAAGCTTAGAATTAGGCCCAAATCAATAAAATGAAAGACATGGCCAAATGTAAACAAATATCATATTCTCTAGTTGGATTCTCCTATGAAATGACTATGAAAAGACATGATATGTGTAGTTTATTGACCAATTTAGGGTGTATATAGGAAGACCTAATATCCATTCGTTCTGAGTAGTACCTTTTATAGTACATGGGTGTGTGAAGTACATTCATGCCAATTGGGTAATTATAGTTTTTGGAATTACATATTGTCATCCTCTTGAATAATAGAAAATTATATCTAGAGAATTAATTACCAAGCCTAATAAAGCTAATTCACTACAAAAGGATAAGCAATAGGCAATCTTATTTACTAGGTAGTCAGTACTTGAGATACCATTACATCAGAGACATACAATGTATTCCATAGAATCCCCATCTACTATGCACCATGTTTAGATATCTAGAACACCTACACAAGATCATATTATCATTATTCCAAATAAAACACATAACACTCAATGATTGGTTCCATGAACCCTTACTCCTATTACTCTTAATATTGATTCATAAAAATAGATTCATATTTTACATACATAGAGTATCACTGATACTACTATGAAGATATTAAACATGTACATTATCCTCGGTAACATCACAAGATTATTACACTAGGTTCATAGTGGGGAGATATTTATGATCATGTACTATATGGCATCATAGGATTATCTTTCCTTTTCAAACATTCTAAAAATACCAAAAAATTAAAAAACATGTAAAAATCCAAAAATATGTTCGGCATCTACATGTTATATTGGCTCTTTGGAATCTATGTTTTAGTTCCATGTTGATGGATGACATATTCAGTTATTCGTAAATACACACATGTGTCACACTTATAATTTTGTGTTTTATAGTCATACCTAAATACATGATCTATTATTATTTTATATGTTGGGTTTTTCCTCTACTCACATAATGAAAACATTGGGGACATCTACTTCTTTGATCTTGATACACACAAGGAATATGGTTTGATGATCACATTTCATTATAATGTTTTATATTACATATGTACATACACATGACTTTATCTATGATTAAATTTTACACATTGTATTTTCTATGCTATACACTTATCATTTTTTCCTAACACATTTGATCCATGGGCTACTAGGACATGTTTATACTAGTTACTTATGCTTTAATTTATGAACTTCCTTGAGTGTCTTGCCTTTATATTATCTTTATTGTTAAATAATTTGAATATTATCCTTTGCTTCTAGCCCCTGTGCCTCTATATTCTTTCATTCACATTTACATATGTCATTATTTCTTTTATGAACATTTGAATATGTCATTATTACTTTTGTGGACATGACTAAGTCAAGTACCTTTGATTGTGTAAAATTTAAATATGCCCCTTGTTTTCAATCTCATTGGACCATTGCCTTTTGAATTTATTTTGATTGATCTTGTATGTGTGCTTGTTATCTTGTTGAGCTTGTATTGTTACTATTTAGACATTGCCATGATCTTTATCATGTATATTAATCTTTAATGTGTTCACATTGGTTCTATATGCTTCAATGTTATATTTGCCTATGCATGTTCCTTCTATATGCTATAAAGTTCCATTCACATATTATATAGTTGTCTTGTCATTTTGAGGTGTGATAACTACTAGTTCCTATATTTCCCTTACCTCAAAGGGTGAGCATATTAGTGGAGTCATGTCATAGATGTATGTTCTCTACACTTGGCATGATTTTTTAGATTTAGTGGGGGCATGATTTGAAGCATTTTTTCCTCACTTATTAAGTATTTGGTACTTATATAAATTTTTAGATTTAGTGGAGGCATGTTTTATGGGCATGGCTTCAACCATTCACAGTTATTAGATTCGATGGGGGCATACATTAGAAGCATGTTCTCCACACCTATTCGGTATTCAACATCTATATATTATAATGGGATCATGTTTTATAAACATGTTCTCCACATTTTTAATTATATTGGTGTTCATATTTCTATATATATAATGGACACATGTATTATAATCATGTTCTCCACATTTACATAGTTTCTATATTGTCCAAAGTGCACCATTATATGATTTAGATTCATAGTTATGGTATAATTTTATAAATTGGTACCATTTTATACACATTTTCATCTTGAGACATATTTAAGGTGCATATTTTATGTGATTTGTGACTAATATTAAAAACTTCAAATTTGTTTCATATTTCAAAACACTTTTACATATTGATACCATGATCAAAATTTTATAGACTTTATTGGTCTAGTATATTGTAATAGTTGGCTCACTTTTTGGTATGGTTGAGTTGATTAAATAACTCAATATTTCTAATTTTTTAGGTTGGAATTGATTGTATCATCCAATCTCACTAGGTTATAAGTATCATTAGGTTGAACTGTTTAGTTGATATCAATTGCTAGGTGGCAACTAAATTTTTCTTCAAAGGTTAAGGGCATGGGCCTTCTAATATTTATTTCTATCTCCTTCGATATATTCAATTTAATTATTTATCTATATATTTATTAATCTCAATTTTAGATCCTTAAAATTATACATAATTTTTAAATCAACTTGCCAATAGGCAAGGTGGTTACATCGACACACAGGTGTACTCCTACACCTTGATCTTCTAATTCAAATATATTTAAATAATTTTTAATTACAAATTATATGAAATGATTATACACTTTAACTTGTTCTTTTTTTCAATTTAGTCACAATAAAATCACTTAATTTAGGAGCGCACAAAGATAAGGTGTGTTCTACACACCCTTGTATGCATTCTTTTACTTTAAACTAGCAATTTCATTACTAGATTAAAGGTGTGATTTTAGATGATATATATGGATTATATAGTACTTAATCTTGTACACTTTTAAAACACAGACCTTGGTTGTTCCTCTCAATTATAGACCTTTACTTCTTCTATAAGTCTTGCATTTGCTCTATCTTGTGTCCTTTGGCACATCTCTTAGTTTGGTTGGTCTTATGTTGATGACCCAGGCCTTCTATCTTTCCCATAATTATTAAAATGTACTCATATTCCATTTTTTAAATTTTTGGACTTATTCCTACTTTTTTTCTCCCTGGACATTGACATCCAAGATAAAACTAATGTTGGCATTAGTGTCATGACCCAACACAGGTGTCTAGTTCCATAAAGTCATCTAATTTTCAAATGAAATGTATCCTAATGGTCAACCTAAGTGATTTAATGCAAGTTACTTCTATAAAGGTATTTATATAGATATAATATCAACCCTCATTCATTTCTCACCTATAAAATACCAAGGTAACTTATCAAAATTACTATATCAAGCATTCAATTAAACAAATCTTCTCAATTTCCATACCAGTAATAGGTACTAAACATCTATAAGTTTGAAGTACTAAATGAGTAGTCCAAGATCCTAATTTTAAAAGTTACAAGCTAGGTCAGTACTATACTTGCTTTTTGTAATATTTCATGATTCGTATCCAAGCCAAAACGTAGGGGAAAATTACATGAATCTGAGACACTATTTGGATTATTAGCTATGTAGGTAATGCTCACTAATAGAGGGGTCTTTGGGGTGAACTTGACACTATGTTTCCACTAACCCATTTTCCCCAAGGTATACTATGATTTTGCAAATTCATGAGGAGAGATACTTCATGACCTAGATATAAATGCACCAGAGAAAAAGTGAATCAAAACCCATAAGCAAATAGGTAGTTGCATCCTTTTATAGAAGGTATTATGTATAAGACACTTTCATTGAACCTAGATAATAGTGTTATTGTAACTATCATAGGTTGATGCTAGTGTCTATGGCTCTAAAATTATCAATTATATAATATGATGATTGTTTCATAATCTCCTTCCATGTTGCTTTATGCATATTCTAAATCTAGCACTGTGTTATCATTAGACCCAACTAATTTACTTATTTGTCTTTTTGATTCATATCTTAGTTTTAATTTATATATTTAAACTATTCTCAACATAATAAATTCATTGTATGTTTATATCTAAATTTAGCACCCAATTAGCCTACTGTAGATTTGATTATGACCCTTGTGCATTATCATGTCTATATTCTTAACCCTATACTTTAAAGTAATAACTAACATCAATTTGAGTGTTAAAAATAAATTTATACTTGAATTAAATACCATTAAACTCAAATTTATCTAATGATCTGGGTAAGGCCTATTAAATTACATGAATTATCCCAAAATACTCTACATGTCACCACAAACCAATGAGATTACAACAAATGAGAAGGTATTCTTAAAGGACACGTAGTTTTTTAGATCATTGTATCCATGGTTTAAGCTTAAAACATACATAAGAGGTGTATTAGAGTGGTGGTTGAAGCATTCAACTCCATAATCACATATCACTTGTATTGTTTAATTTATTCTTTATCATCACCCACTCTTATTATTTGTGCCTCCATAGATGCTTGCTCCTTAATATTTTTTCATGGAGGGATAATATTTATTAGACACCTTTAATAATATATATATATATATATATATATATATATATATATATATTGAACCTCTTTGATGTATATCCTCCTTATAAACATAATTATTTGTATACTTCATCTCATCTCATCATTCATATTACTCTTCATGTGCCTCTAAGTTATATGCTTCTTCTTATTAATGCGATTTTCATTCATTGACTTCCTTATCTCAATTTTTATATTATTTGTTTTGGGTCATTTTTAATTTATTTTATTGATATATAACTTCAATATGTGACCTTTCCATTTGTATTTATTTCCATTTTTTATTTTTCTAACATGTCAAAAGTTGGTGTGTTGTGTTTCCGTCTATTGTCCCTTATATCCTTGTAATTGTAGTAAATAGAGACTTATAATCTTTTGTTTTTTCCTAACATCAATGATTCATGTTTGAATGTTCTTGAATATGTCTAATTTGGTTTCATGTTTGAATTTTGTCTCACCCTTGGTATTCATCTACATTGAAATAATAGGTTATCCACTCCTTATTTAATTTATTATATTTTCTCTTCTTCTACTTCAACATATTTTCCTACCCCTACTTTGTAATTTTATCTCCATTTATATTATTTCTTATTCTACTAGTGATTTTTTCCATGTGAACACAATTGTATTTATCTTATTTGTTTAAATAAGTTCTCTTGCAAATAAAAATCATATTTTTATTATTATGTGACATTTGTATCTTTTTATGGAAGATGGCCTTTTTCTTCTTTTTTGTTGCACTCATGTTTTTATGTACTCCTTCTATATCCTATTATAAAATCCTTTCCTACTTCTTTGTGACACTTTATTTTCATATTTTTAAGTGAATACATTAGTTTAAACTTAATCCCTTTCACCATTTCAATTAGTGCAAGTGGTATCATGAACTCATCATGTTCAAAGTCTTCATCTTCAGAGGATATCTCATTTATTAGGTATTTTAAATAAGAACTCATAATTAGGTTTTATTCATCAAGTTTAGTGGCATCAATAATTATACATGGGATCTCTCGTAATATTTTTAGTTACCTTTCCACCTAATTTTCCATGATACCATATAAAATATTAAATCACATAGTCATTTTTCATCATTATTCTTCACATTCATGAGAGTGTAATGACAAACATGGTTGATCTCCAATATAAGGCCTCATAATTAATTCAAAAATATAATTTCAATCCCACATGCAAGGTGATGTATCAGCTCTCCTCATGACTAATGATATGATGGGAAAATTTTGAAGGATGATGTAAAATAATCAACACCAACTTAAGATCCACACTATAAACCATGGAAAGCTCCATGCTATTTAAAATAATAAATGTTTATATTTCAATAATAAGAGCACCCTTTCCATGAATAAAATAGTAATTTCCTATGAAATTTAGTGTTTTACAAATAGGGTTAATATGGGAGGTGAAAGAGATAGGACAAAACCAATTTCCTATGTAGAGGCAAAGGAGGTCTCTGATGTCTAGAAGGAGCTAGTTAAAGGAGGGTTTTAAAACATCATGGAAATAATTATCAGACACAACTCAACTATCTATATAGACTTAGCCAAATTATGTGATATTTTCTTGGTCAAAATGATGGGGTTTAATGTCATGATCATGGAAGAAATCATTGGCAAAGTAACCGACATGTGATATGATGATGTTAAAGCCTATAAGGACAAAAAAAAGAAGGAATAATTAATGATAATTTTATTTAAATCTGATAAACCATTCATTTCATGTCAAAAACTATTATGTAGAGCAAAAATCCATAGGAAGTGGCCTTAGGTTTGTCTTCAAATCATGAAGCACATCACCCTCAATAAAAAATATACTATCCTTTTCTCACACCATTTCATATTGGTGAACCATTTTAAGGGTCAAATGATTATCCTCTCATTTTTATATTGAAGTATCTCAAAGAAATTGTTACTCACTTTAATGCCAACCCCTCCACAAATCCCACACACTAGGGGATTATCCCCTTTATCATCTATATAGGGAAAAGATGTCACTAAAGGAATTAATATCCATAGTGGGGGGAGGATTTTGGTGAAGAAACTAAGGAGAGTTAAGAAGAGATCAAAAAGGAGTCCTTATCTTTAGAGGAGAAGGATAATATTCAGAAACCCCCCATTGAGAAGAGTTCAGAAGGTAGCTTTGAAGAGGTGAAGCCCATGGATAGCATTCATCTAACTACTCATTTGGGTACCAAGCAGACTGGTATGAAAAGGTTTTTGGAAAAGATCCAAACAAAGGCAACCATGCAACATTTTCTTTGCATAGAATTGGTGGAGGAAATTTATAACTTGATAGGGATGTTTACATCAAAGGAGGTTAGAACTAAAACTAGTGTAAGATTGGTAGTCGAGGATGAAGAATGTGGGTAGATTAGTATCACTCCCCCTAGTAGGAAGAAGTAGAATAAAAAAATCAAGGAGAATAAGAAGGAGATGATGAAGAGATCACTAGACAAGAAGGAGGAGTGTATTGCACTCCAAAAAAGAAAGATCCATACTAAAGAAACCTACCAAAGACCAAACAAAAGAACTATATACAAGTACAAATAATAAATTCAATTTGGAAGTAGAAAAATTGTTGTATACTATGAATCTATGTAGTCTAACTAATTCCTTTAGCATTTCCCCTCTAATTTTATTTTTGGCTTCTTTTTGTATGGTTTTTGGCTAACTTTTGGTTGGTGATTGTGTTATATTCTTGGCCTCCATTTCCACATTATTATGTTTGTTTCTCTTCTTTTAAGTTAAATGTATTTCATTGGTTTTTGTAAAGGAGTGACACCCTCTTCTTGATTTTTTACCATATCCAATAAAAAAAATGAGAGTGTAATGAATCATCACAAAAAAATATTATAAATCTTTTGTATTGCTAAAAAATAACCCAGGAGATGCATCATTTGTTCCATATGAATGTAATCAATGTATCGCACATCCAATAATTATTATTTTTATAAGGTGGAGTCACTTATATAGGGAATATATAAGATTTATATCTCTATGCAAAGGAGATGTTATAAATTTGGTAAATGAAAGGTGTATAGAGGCCTACTTGGGTTCCTAATCTCATCACAAAATAAAAGTTAAGTATTTATCCTTATCTAAAAAAACTACCATTGAGGTACACCTATTTTCTTGGCCAAGTTCACCTCCTATGAGATATACTAATTGATGTTGTATCAAACTCTTTTTTCCCCAATCATGTGCACAAGTTATATTATTTCTTTGGATGTTGAATTTATCAAGTTTTCATTTTTTTTTCGTTGGTCAGATAGGTGCTAGTAGAAATTTAAGTCATTTTAGTTCTATGACTCTCCCAACATGAAGAAACATAAATTTACCAACAAAAAGATAAATCACCATAGAGATGGTGATTTTTATTATACATTTGAGACGGGAAGGTCCCTTATAGGGTATGGTTATTTTAGGTTTTGTGTGATTTTGTTTTCGAAGTACAAAAAGGAAATAAAAATAGAAAATGGTAAAAGTTAAAAATAGAATAAAAATAGAGAGAAATCCACAATAGAATGAAATAAGAGAACCTCCTGAATAACCTAGAAATAAATGAAAGGGTTGTAAATCCTTTCTCTCACATAAATATGATCATAGGATCATCAAATGTATTGGGTACAAAAGTCTTGATTGGAAGCACAAAGTCTCCTCAAAACTTGGATTACATACACTTGGTACAAATCCCATACACATGGTCTTAAACACAATGTTTGGAAACATCATGAGTTTCACCCAAGGAATGTTTAAAATATTAATGGAGTCTATATCTTGTAATAGAAATATGGAATTTATAAACAAAAAACATAAAAATCCATAAATCTCAGGAATGATCTCACCCACTTTATTGCATTCCATTGCTAAAATATAAAAATTACATAAAACACACAAATTTATATCCATCTCTCTCTAATATCTTGATGGGAAATAAGAACCCTTTTACAATTTTCATTTCTCCTATTTATAACACATAGGGGGATTAAATGATTTTTTGTGTTTTCACTTTGGCCTTTCATATTCTCATTATTGTCCTATTCTATTTTACATTTATTTTTTAATATTGACTCAAATAAATCACCAAGAGGGCCCACTGAGCCTTATCCATTGGTGATAGAGTCTATTAATAGTAAGTGGCATACCCTAACATGCAAAATTGGGTCCTTTATAATGATTTAAATGAGAGCTAAAATAGATTATAGATGCAAAATTTATGGCCAAAACAAGAAGCTAAAATTTTAATTTTCTTTCCCACTACATATAAAACATACATGAGGTCTATCTAGATGGAGTTGGAACACAAATCATGTGTAACACATTCATGATTTTCATTCAAATGTCATTAGTGTGTGTAGCATGTCTAGTGTATCCATGAGGTCTATCTAGACGACCTTGGTGTGAGCACACATATGACATAAATATGAGGTCAATATATATGTCCCTATCATATGTGCACATATAATTTAGACATGAGGTCCATTTCAATAACCTTATAAGTTTTAATTCTCTATCCTTGAGAGTTCTGAATCTCTAGTTCAATTTTATGAAAAAATTATAAATTTTGGGATTCTAATGTTTGAAGAAAATATGATCCTTAGTAAAATAAATATAAAAAGAATAAAATGAGACCCAAAATAGAGTTTAGATGTGAAATATATCACAAAATGGATAATTGACACCTAAATCGTTCTTCATCTATATTAGCCTAGAAGGTTTTAATTACTAGTATGAAAAATACATGCACTTTAGGAATATGATGTCTAAATAAAATATGACCCTATATAAAATATGCCCAATACATAAAATTAGAACAAAAATAGATATAAGATATGAAACTTAAGTTGAAATGAGTAATTTTCACTTGATTGGCCTTTCATCCATAGTGGCTCTAAAGTTTCATATCTCTAGAGTGAGAAGCATACACACTTTAGGACTCTAATGTCTATATATATATATATATATATATATATATATATATATATATATATATATATATATATATATATAACATCAAAATGGAACCAAAATAGAAATTTGATATGGAATATATTCTAAAATGAATAATTGATGCTTGATTGGCCCTTTGTCTCTATTGGCTTTGAAGTTTTGGATCTTTGGTATGAAAAATGCATGTACTTTGGGAATATGATGTCTAAATAAAAGATGATCCCAAAGAAAATATATACCCTATACATAAAAAAATAACCAAAACATATACTAGATGTGAAAGATATGCCAAAATGGATAATTGACAATTGATTAGTCCTTTATCCCTACTGGATTTAAAGTTCTAGATATTCAGTATAAAAAATATACAAAATGTTAGGAATAAATACAAAAATTAATACAATATAGTTTCATATAATCATAATAATATATATGATTAGAGATGCATAAGGAATAGAAATAAACATGCACAATAAGAAGACTAGATTTAATGTGGTTCACCCAATGTGGGCTACATCCACCAAGAAACACTTGCTCAAATTTTATTTTAAGCCACCAGAGTACAATCACTCTTAGATCTATCTTCATAATTATAATGCACAAATATTTTTTGTATGTATGCTCAACAAACCTTCCTGAATTCACACATGAATTCACATACTCTGTTCCTCCTTCTCAAACCTTTTTTATCATGATGTATTACCTAAAAAATATCTATCCATATATAATACATCAACAAAGCTATATTATAAAAAAATGGGTACCAAAATCATGAGAAAAGTCAACCCAAAATGGTTTCCCATTAAAGGGGGTATAGAAAATTTAAAATGCACAGTATTTGGAAATACATTATAATTTAGAAATAGGCTCCATATCACAACATAAAATTTATGTCTTTGATGTTTGAAGAAAATATGACCCAATTGAAGATATATATCTAACACATAAAATGATTAAAAATTAGATACCATATTTGAAATATAATCTAAAATAGATAATTGACACCAAATTGGCCCTTTATCCGTGTTGGCTCTAAAGTTCTAGATCTCTGGTGTGAATAATGAGTGCACTTTGCAAATCTAATGTTTGAAGAAAAGATAATACCATAAAAAAAATATACCCAATTCATTAAATGATAACTAAAAGAGATGTAAAATTTTAAATATATTCCAAAATGGATAATTGACACCTTATTGACCTTTTGTCCCTAATATATCAAAAGTTCTAAATATTTGGTATGAAAAATACATGCACTTTGTGACTCTGATGTCTAAAGCAAAGATTATCCCATAGACAATATCTACCCAAAAAATCAACCAAAATGGAGATTGTATTTGAAATTTATGTTAAAATGGATAATTGCACTTGTTGTACACTAGAGGTGCATATAATACTTGATTTTTCCATCTTATCCAAAATTAAATTTATTCAAGTGAAACATGTAGAAGACTTAGTAAACCTATTAGGGCCATATGATATAGTTATAGATTGTTTATTTATTTAAGTGGTAACAAAATTTTAAAATTTTTATGAATTAAAATTGTGGGTATAATAATGGCTCTGATTGTGAGGCCGCATTACTTGGAGGAATGTGGGAGAACTCAATATTCTTTGGTGACTAGTGCTTTATCCACTTTATGGATAGTATATACTACACATGTATATCTTGATCTATCTAAATGCTAGATAGTTCTCATATACCAATCATATGAGAATGAACACATGTAGCTAAGCTAGATCATTATCTTCAAAACTCCACCTATTTACCCGAGTTAAAATTTTGGGCATGTTATATGATTGGAAGGATATATAAGGAAAAATTTACTTTGCATTTAGAAAAAAAGGTTGATTTATTTGAATAAATTCATTACCTATAATAGATCTTGATAGATATCAAAGTCTCCTATCAAGATTTTATGTCTTATAATTAGCTTTGACATAGGGAAGGGGAAACACCACAATGCACAAGATGAATTTATTAAACACAAATACACACAAAATAAAAGAGAAAGGTAAAAACACAATCCAAAATTATATATTAAAGTAAACTATTTAAAAGGTTAAATATGGGTCAATGCGACTGAAAATTACCACTCACTAATATGTGACCTTGAAAAACAATTTTTAACATGATGTGGATAGCTTTAACAAGACCATGAGAAACCACAACATCATTATTTTAACTATATCTATGGGATAAAAATGATGCACAAAATTAGACACTTGACCACATATTATTTTCACATGAATAGAATAAATATATATCAAATTGATGTTTGGAAAAATAACAACATGAATCATATCTCCTAAGTATTCGATGTGTTGTTGATATTAGAACTCTTTATCTGTGACTTGTTGAACCAAATAAGCTTTAGCATATCTAAAGGTGATCTAGGGACCAAAACCCTATAGAACTCAAAATGAAAAGAAATATTCTTATTTATTTCTTCTGATCTCTTATTCAAATTATTCTTTCTACTTGTGTTCAACATCATCACATACCTCTTCTTTATCAACTTGAAGCTCACTATTCTCATGACATATCTCCTTTTCTTGGGAGCAGACTAAATTTATATTTTTAATAAATTATTAAGTGGCTTCCTTATCTTGGTTTTAATTTTTAAATATTTTATTCATATCACCAAATGAAATAAATTAATTCTTCTATTAAAGTGTTTTCTATAGTGGAATATGAACCATCACTTTCATCCTGAACACCAAAAACTTTGTCTTTTTATATTTACTCCATCATGAGAAATTTTTGATCTAGGAAAAATTATGTTTTATTTATTTTTATATATCCATATAATATTTCACAAAATATAATATTTTTGGAACAAATACAATTTCTTTAATTGGATTTTATATGAAGGCTAATATCAAGAAGAAATCATTTCTTATTTGTCATCATTTATAACAATCCAATCAGCCCCTAATTTATGCTCTTTCAAAATATCTTAATTATTTATTTATTTTATTTTTATTTTAATTTTAATTTTCAAATATTTCCAAGGCATACATATTATGATTTTTTTTTTAAAAAAAAATCATGCTTGAAATAAAAAATAAAAACATGGATAGGGATCACAAAGCTAAAAAAATAAAAAGAATGAGATGTGTTCCATAATTTCTAGGTGTCATTTATACACAGTTTCCAATATTATTTTTTAAGGGTAATATTATCTTAAATTTTTAAATGTCAAAGGAACCTTTCGAACCCTAACATAGTCACCAAAAATTGTTTATATAAATTTAGGTCTCTTTGGGTTTATAACTTTCCCAATGGCAGCATCACAAATTTACCAATAATGGAAGAAATCACCATATAAATGGTGATTTTAATTTATGTTTGATATTGGTATCTCCCTCATAGGATATGGTTATTTTGTGTTTTTATGTGATTTTAAATGGAAAGCACAAAAGTGAAACAAAATGGAAAATGGTGGATGTTGAAAATAGAAGAATGGAGAGAAACCCATTGTTGAATAAAAGAATAAAACCACTAAAATAACTTGAAAATAAATGAAAGTGAATGAAATAATTACTTTTAAAAAAAATAAAAATATTATAAATATATTTATTTGGAACAAAATACTTGTCTAGAATTACAAAGACTCCTCAAAACTTGGATTATGTACACTTTGTTCAAATTCAATACATAGGTTTTTCAACATAAAGTTTGGAAACACCAAGAGTTTCACACCACCAATAAAATTTTATAATTTTAATAGAATCTATATCTTTGAATATAAATATGGAATTCATAAATAAAAAACATAAAAATCCACACATCCCAAGAATGGTCATAGCCATTTGTTTACATTCCATTTTTCAAATCCAAGAATTACATATCCCACACAAAGTTGTATCCATATCTCTTCAAGAGATTTAGGAAAATAAAAACCCTTTTAAAATTATAATTTATCATATTTTTAACACATAGGAAGATGAAACAACCTATCATATTCTCGCTTTGACCTTTCATAGTCTCACTTTAAATTTTCATATTCTTATTTTTGTCTTACTATATTTTAAATTTATTTTTTAGTAGTGACTCAAAAATATCACCAAGTGGGTCCACCAAAAAATTTCCATTGGTTGATAGAGTTTGGGAATGGTAATTTTCACACCCTAACATGTGAAACTAGGTCCTTTCTAATGCTTCAAATGAGATTCAAAATAGAGTCTAGATTTAAAATTTATGGCCAAAAAAAATTATGATTTTTTTCTTTGCTTGGCTATCACATTAGGTTCATCTCTGATATCCATCCAAATGGACTTGGCTCATATAACATTCCTAACACATCCATGAGGTTTGTTAAAATGATCTTATCACATACAACATGTATAATGTATCCATGAGGTCCATCTATCATTGTTTTTCTAATTCACATGAAAAAAAAAAATTACAAGGTATCCTCTAAAATTTTAGGATCAATGAAAAACATTTACTCCAAGGCATAAGTTGTAGGGTATTGAGTTTTGTAAACAACCCATTTATGGAATAGCAATCAGTGATCTAGATTATTTACCACAAATGTTTTAGATATGGTTGAATATAAATTTACTTGAGATGGTTTGAATGGTGATGTTTATAACCTAAGGTGGGTAGGAATTTTTAAAAAACTCAAAAATGAGGGAATGGTAGGGTAAGAAAGGAGGCTTGTGGACCAAATTAAATGAAACCTTTCAAGACTAAAACTTGAATTAGATGTTGGAAAAGAGACCAAAAACCAATTCTTGCTACAAGATAATATATCACACAAATAATAAAACATATTTAGGATTAAAAGGGAACCAAAATACAACATAATTAAACACATGAAATCAAAGGTTGCCATGTTTGTTAGATTGCAATAACACATCTACAAGGGGGATTATGATTTATATGAAAAAGGTATTCAAATATACTATATATTAACATGAATATATATATATATATATATATATATATATATATATATATATATATATATATATATATATATTCATGATTAGTATGGGTACGAAATTACAATGATAAAAATGTACAAATAAATACTAAGAAATTATGAATTATGGATAATATAGTTAAAAAATAAATACTAAGAAATTACGATGATAAACATTCTTACACAATCCAAAATTTGGAGAAGAATTAAGATTTTCACATCAAGACTAAATTTTTAAAACTTCTTTAGAATTTCCTATTTATATTTAACAACCAAAATTATCCTCCATTTGGGATTGGGAGGATACAAGTATAAATAGGATTAGTATGGGTAAGGCCTCATATCTTAATAAAAGTCTAATAATATAGTTAAAAAATAGGACATGCATCCAAATCTCATTCAAATGATGCATGTACAATAGTAATCCCAAAATATAATTTCACAACTAAAAATACAATATATACATGTAATGTATATTTGGAACCAAGGTTCTAACTTAAAAAAAATGCAACTACATAACTATATTTATATGGGTGGTGATGTGGCAAAAATATCTAAATAAAATGATGGAGTGAAAAATAGAGTAACTTAAGTATCCATTTTTGTTTCATGTAGGATCAAGATAGGTCCACTTAGAGTTTACATGACTAAAAATCCTAAAAACTTGGAACCCTAAGATGATGGGGCAACACTAAAAGTTGGTTATGTGGTTTTAACTAACCATGAAGCTACTTATTTTACCATGAGTTCTTAAAATAATGTGTGTGATACTTAATATTCCTTATTAATGATTTAAAAATTGAGTAATGAAGGTTTGAAGAGTTTGATGGCCTCATGCATTAACCTTGTTTATTTAGATTTTCAGCTCTTGAATTATTCTCCTAGAGCCTCAATTCTTGTTACCCTAACCTAAAATTTACCAATTTTAAAATTTCATTATTGGTATTATATATATTTCCTTCAAATTCCTACTTTAAGTTGTTTACAACTACTTGGAAGAGGTTCTCAAACTTTTCCTTGTTAACTAGTTCACCTATAGGAATAATCACATTACTGACCATCACATCTTTTTGAATTTCCAAGGACTCACTTTCATGATTTGAGAAATGTCCCAATAAATTAATCATAATATTTTTACAATTAAGTAATCATTAGATTATTACAATTAATGGAATCATCCCATTTTAAAATTTAATTGAGGCACCATGATGCATCCATACTAGATATTAAGTTCAACTAGTTGAAGGCACTGGTTTTGGAGTACTAAACCATGAAATTAATTTTATATCAAATTTTAGTCACATTTTCTCTATTTTATTGGATTCCTAATATATATACCCTAATATTATACAAAATTTTATACAAATTAGTAGCTACACTCTACACATCATAAATTATCTCCCAATGAACATGCATAGTTTGTATCTATTATAGTCTTTGTTGTGATTCCTAACTAATTTTATATATCTCTTTCATGGATTCAATAGATAAATCCAAAAAGCATAAAATATTTAGTATAGCTATTAGGATCCCTTAAATCCTTTTTGGATTTATTTAAGAAGTTTAAAATATTTTCTCTTTGCTAAAATTCAATTTATTCTCTTGTATTTAGAGTTAATACATTCCTCTTCCTCACCCTTTGGATGTTTCCACTCTTTTTATAAACTAATAAGAGATTGTGGTAAATTTAATAATAACTCAATTTTGCCTCTCATCTTGCTTTACATGTATCTATCTATCCCATTTGAGAATAATAATTTCCCCTTCTTACTCTAAGGGGCTCAGGGCTTCTGAGGTAGAGGGTGGAGGAGTCATTAGAGGAACTGTTACTGATGGAGGTGATAATGATGCACTTATTTGTATTTTAAACTAGAGATATGGATAGAAAATTCTCTCCCATGGTGAAGGATCCCTCATTTGATTTCCCTAGGATATGGTTTTTTCAATCCAGGAGTCTTTTCAATCGATAATTTGGTTGACTATGTTGGTAAATACTATGGCATAGGCATTTATAATTGAGGTGGAGGTTTACCTAGGACTAGTGGTATTTTTGGATTAAAAATATAAATAGTCACCAATTCTTCAAAACAGTATGCCTTCTTTACTATTATTATTTGGGTAGATGTGAAAAGAATGGAATATTTAAAATAAATTGATATTATTGAAGTACCTAAAATTAAAATAGAATAAACTAAATAATAAATAACTTAAATTATTTTTAGGATTTTCTCTACTATGAGGATAGGTTATCCTAAGGCACCAACTAGTGTTTCTTCTTCCTACAACTTTGCCAAGATCAAATATTTGGCCTTCTCCAACTCGGCCTCTTCATCTTCTTCACCTAGAGCTTATTCTTAAGTCACCTTTTATTATAATTCCATCATCACGTCTTCATTTTATTCCTCATCCATGGAATAGTCTAAAAATGATATCAATTGTTCTTCTTCTACTTCCTTTGTTTCATCCTCAATAGGAGATTCTTTTATGGTAGTTATAACAAAAGATGGTCTCTCCTCTACTTTCTAAGTTGTGGAGGGGGTTGGAAGAACCTTAGATCTCATTATATTTGTGGGTATGGGAGGGGTAGGAAGTGATCAAGATGATGGAATATTTAAGGGAGCCACATTAGTAGGAACTACTACTATGAACGGTGGTGATGGAATGGAAGGTCTAAAAATAATAGTGTAAGGGGGAGTCAAAGGACTTGGATTTAGTGGAGGAGATGGTGTGGGATGGAATAAATGAAAACTAATACTAGATAAATTCTAAAATACTAACCTATGTAGCAATTTTAATATGTGGTAGAGGTGTCGTAACACATTTTATAAACTACTTGTCTTGTGGAGGTGGATTTATCTCCATTATAGTGGTAGTTTCCATAGATGTAGGAATGAAGGTTGAATGGGTTGGAGTTAGCCTAGAACTAGGGAGATTAGTGAAAAATTATTTTCATATCTAGTATTTATCCTCCCTTTGGATGCTTGACCCTTCCTCTTATGGATTTTCTTCTTTTATAGTAGGAGAGGGGGTTGTCTAGGGCCTACTAAATTATGTGGTTAGGATTCAGGTTACCAATGGATCCATTCATTCTATTCTTGTGTGACTATTTTAGATACATGCTTTTAGTAGTTTTTGGATTATATTGGATAAAATGAGGTACCATCATAGACATATATACATATTTATTTCGTGTCCATACTTCTAATTCAACTAACACATTTAGGAAAACTACATAACACTCATATTATTGATGACTATAATTGAGATTCACCTTCTTATTTTATTTCAAGAGCTGAAGATAATTCCTAACTTTATTATTAGGGTCCCATTGTCTGAATTAGGCCTCATCAAGATTGTAGTGGGTCTTTATCTTCCCCACTTGGTTAAATTGTGATATCACTACATACAAGAGTTTCCTAATACTCAAAGGAGTTTTAATGTAATCTGCCAAATGATTTTGACTTATCTCTTCATCAATGGTATTATATATTTAGTAAATAATTTATTATTTTATAATTTTATTAAGAACTATGCATGGTAGCAATAAAGGAGGTGTTCTTATTCCTAAAGATAATTCTTAGCTTTATTATTAGGGTCCTATTGATGTGGGTCTTGTGCACCAACCAAAATTTAAATGAGGTAACATCTAACATTTTAAGAAATCAATGGAGGTAAACTCCACTCCATGAAATGAGTTTAAAATATGGGTTAAATAACCTTGTGGTGCAATAACAAGCATATCATGTAGATTGTTAACCAGGTTTACTTGTAGTGGAATGAATCCTAGTAGAGAAATCAAACCTAAGTGAGTGAGATGGATGGGTGATACCTAATATAGAGTGGGTAGATATCAATAAAATAAAATTAAAAATGAGGGAAGAGTAAACTAGAAAATATGGTTCTATGATCTCAAGGGGTCACCTCCTAGGTTGGTTTTCTAGTGGACAAGTTCTCTCAAAAATAGTGTTTACTATTTGTAGCTATTGCACACTCATAAGTAATTAAAGTTATGAATTTTGGGGAGGAGTGATATAGGAAAATTGATGGTCTTAACTAAAGGTTTCTTCATTTTGAGTAGGTATTTCACACCCTTAATTGGAAAGTTATAGTTCAGACCAAGAAGACATCTAAGGTAGTTATTGCACATGACTAGTAAACTATATCGAAAGAAAGAACTTATACACACTAAGAATATTAACATAATTTAAACTAATTTCTTAATAATATCTACTAACTTTCAATAGTGTTTGGACAAATACAATTAGGATACATTGATAAAATAATCATAATTTATCCATAGCTTGTACACACTAAAAATTCCTATATTATTACAACCAAAAAATCAAAACCTTAATATCACATGATTGGAAGGAAAGAATACCAATGCAATTTCATGGTAATCAAAATTGACTTATTATTGTATTGATAAAATATTCAAACCCTTTGGAATGTGAAATTAGATAAATATATAAATATTGGGATGGGATGCCTCATCTTATAAGTGTATGTTAACTCATGATTACATGATGTAGTCAAAGCCTCAGTTCTAATTTTAGCTTTAAAATTACATGGTTTGCATGTTTATAAATTAAATTTATGTCAAAAATTGTTGGATTGTGTAAGGAATTCCAATGTGTGCATGTTTACAAATATTTTAGGAAACTTTACATGTATTTTATAAGTGTAAGTAAACTATAAGTGAAAAAGTAAGTATTATTTGCATGTATATATAAAAAATTCACCTTCAACTCAAGGTCGATCAGGTGTTTGCAAGGTGGGTGAGGTTGTTGAAGGAACTAAAGTGGATTCTTGTGTTAAACTATGATTTGAAATGCTTACATTCTCCTTCACTTCAAAACATTGATAGTGCTTATGCCCAATGTCATAATGGTATCTAATTATGTCCATGTTAAGAAGCATAGGCATATGCACCATGTTTACCTAATCCAAGATTTTTGTGTGTTTAACCATTGTAGTCTTGAAGCTAGATCTAAAAATCTCAACTTTAGTGACTTTCTTCCTAGAAAAATTGAGCTAAACTTCTATTTCCTCTAGGATCTTCCCTTATATATCATATTTTAAGTGTTATGATGCTTATATTGTAAGAGCTAGTAAAAATTAGCCCTATTGACAAGTCTCTCTATCGAATCTTTGGCATGTGAAAGCTTTAGTTCATCCAAAATGTCATAGGTGAGAATTTCATATTTTGAGTATTTAGGCATCATTGCCTTAGCTACATCAATCCAATCCCTAGCCTTTTGTGTTCTAATGATCACCAAGTTGAGGGCATTAGTAGCCTTTAATGGTTTCATCAGGTTTAAGTGTGCATATGATTTTCCAATTATAAAAAGAATAAGGAAATTCAATTTATTCTCATCTATTTTTAAATAATTAAATAATTTGTTAGTTTCTACTATATGGGGCACTAATTCTAATGCAATTTCATTAATAAAAACAATATTATTATATAATTTGGATGCAACACTCTAGACATCTATCTTTATTTGGATTGGAATATAGATAGCTTGTTTTTCTTCTCTTAGTTATTTAAGTTCTTTCTCTAGTTCTCTCCTTGTCATTTTATTTCCTTTGTGTATCTATACTAAAGCATCCTTATGTGTTTCAAAATAGGATTTAAAATCCTATATATATGGGGATTACCCAAAATTTATGTCTTTAATTTTAGATAAGGTAAGCATTTCTTGCCTTTTATACTATGACTGCTCTTTTAGTCTCATCTTCCAACTTCCTCTTTCTGACCCTCTACATAATCCTTATAAATTTTTAAAATATTGTACTTATAGTGGGAAATTTGATAATTAATAGATTAGGCATTTTGGAAGCCTCTGACTGCATGTTTGTTGCCCAATATGGGAGGATAGGTTAGGCTAGATATATGGGCTGAGCATCTAAAGCTATAATCTCACCCAATATCTCTCCTAATGTATTCCTTAGAGTTTCCTATAAGAAGGGATTAGGGAGTGAAGGCTAGATGATTTTGGACTAGTCCACTCCACCATATTGTGGTGGTGTATGTATTTTGTAAACTAGTTTTTCCTTCTTCTCATCCTTCTTAGAGGTTATCAAAGTTGTATATTGAGATGGACTAGGAGGGAGAATTGGTAGGCTTAACTGTGTAGATTAAACATGTAACTAGGGAGTTTTTACAGCTCCTATTTCTTTCTTTGTGGCCTTTCTCTTGGTTATTATTGAGGATCAAATAGTAGTTGAAGGAACATAAATAGGAATAGTAGGAATTATTGATAATTTTGACCTCATAAGACAAATTATGACGCCTACCATTTTAAACTTTGCATATCATAATAATTTGTCTTATGGGTCAGTATTTTGGTCCTTAATATTCCTTAAATTTATCATTATTAATCATGGTTAACACGTCTTAAGGTTGTTTAGGTGATTTAAGGTCTTGTCCTTCATTTATCATGTGTTTATCTAGTCATTTTTGGCCTTTTTGAGCCATTTTTAGTGGTGAGAAGAGTATAGTGTCTTGATTAGTGTCATATCATGTGCCAAGATCAATAAAATCCAAACATATGGATAATTAGGTTGATCACATTCTAGAGTAACTTCATGACTCATTTCTATGCAATTTAACCATTTTGTGCCATCTAGAGAAGGCTTTGATGGCATATGATTATGAATAAGATTTATTACTACTTAATTCACCTAAAAATACAATTAAAAGAATAAATAATACATTTTATATAATTTAAATCAGATATCCTTAGTGAAAATAGCCTTTTTAGTGCAAAAATAGGCCTTTTTAAGGCATTCATTTTGGTTTTCAGAGGATTTTTATGAGAAAATAATAATAGAGTATTAATTTTGTCCTTATATGGTCATATAAATGTTTTTGAGGAAGTTTTGGTTTAAAATTTTCAAAAATCAACTTTGCTCCAATATTGACCTTCTTGGCATGCCTAGAAGGGCAGTTTTCAAATGCTTGGTACAAGAAAAGGAGAGAGAGAGTTAGGATATGAAAATTTATAAATTATTAGGGGTATGAGTAATATTAAAATTAGTGGAATTATTTTGTGGATTTATGGCCTCATATTTATGAATAATCACTAAGAGTGATAATAGATCACTATAGCCTATACATCCAAGAGGGGTCTATTCTTGGACCTATTTATCAAGATCAATAAATAATGAATATAAATGGTTTTTATATATTATTTTATGGTTCATTAGTATCATTTTAAGATTGGTCTCATTTAATAACTCCTTCTAGGAAGATATTTATAGTATAAAACCATGTTTCTTTCCATATTTTTATGAATAGTCTCTTGGATTAGTTTTGAATCAAAATATGAGTTTTTCATCAAATATTTTAATCTTTATAGGTTATAAATGGATTATATAAGTCATGATACACCTTGTTCATTCAAGTAAGGAGGTTACAAGTTTACATTCTAAGTGTGTCTATTTGAGAGAGTTCAAACTAAGTATATCTCTTCAATAAGGTAAAAATTGAACATAGGGCTGCCAAGTGTCTAAACATGAATCAATTAGATTAATGATAAATAACATGTGGGTGATCACCCAATGTCAATAAGTTAATATATATCTATGGTACAAATTTAATCATGCAAATAGGGATCAATAGTATGAATCGAGTCAATAAGTTAATAAGCCCATAATACACACAAGGATACCAAATGGCATAAGAGAATTAACTAATTGGAGACTGATGGCAAGGTACATAAAAGGCATGTGTGGCTACCAAGTGTCACAATCTCTGAAGCCTAGATCAAAGATCAATGACCAATGTTGAAATTCAAGGCCAAAAGACTCCTGAGGAGATCGACATAGTGAATTTGATCAAGTTTCTAGGGGGCACAATATGAAGACACATGTTTGAAGTGATAATGGTCATATTTTCAAATTCAATAAATAGCATGGCAAGGAGATGCCATATAGTTAGACTTGTCAAATTAAAATATTTTGTGGACCTAAGCATGTAAATATATAAATACAAGATCAAAATATGATTTGGGTTACCAAAGCTAAAACTTCAAATTTGTATACCACCATTAAAGGTCAGTTAAACCCCCCAAAATCCCTCAAACATATGAAAAATCCCTAGAATTGTTCATGCATACACTTTATAAAGCTAGAAAAGAGAGCCTAATAATCAAAATTGTTCAAAGAGTATAAGTAGATAGCCAAAAGTGTTGAATTGTCATTTATAAGTGGACAATTTAATTAGAATCATAGTAATGGCAACCTATGGACCTACTTCAAACAAAGAGGTTAAATTATACTTATCATCATATGTAGAGGGCAGAGTATTTAAAGATACAAAGTTTGTGACTTATTCACTAAATGTAAGAGACTTCAAACAACTAGAGGGCATAATGATATAGATATTAAGAGGTTTAATTAAGGATCCAACCATCCCTAGTTAAACATGCTTAATAACTGATGAATAATTCTAGTATAGAGCTAAGATTCAAGGTAAGTTTAGAGCTAATAACAAAAAAAGGTAACCTATAACAGACCTTCTTGGAGAAGCTACAATTAAGTACATGAAATATATGTAAAGTGACTTCAAGGGTTTGCATCAAGGAAGACTTCCCAATAATTTTTTAGCTTGTTAAACTATTACTCTTGAAAATTTCAACTCATAAACACCCTCAGTGATCATGAATCCCATAACATCATGCACCTTGTCTCAGTCTGTACAAGGACAAATGAATAAGAAACAGAGTCAAGTATGTGGAGTATGAGATTTTTGCCTTCATAATGACGGAGTAGTGTCTTTATTTGAGGTAAATGGTACTACAAGGGTAAGGTATATGAGGTTTAGTAGAAAAGGTAATTTAATGACAAGGTAAACTCACATTGAACATAATGGAAATACACTTGCACCTAGAGATAAGATTCTTAGGTATGATTCGGTCAAGTTTTAAGGTGTTGAAGTTTTGAGTTAACCTTAGTTTCCTAGAGTCACTTGTCATGTTTAATCATCCTCATGAGTGATGGTGTTAGGATTATATCAAAATATATCTTTCAAATAACATTTTGTTTGGTCAAATTTCACCCAAATACATGCACCTATAGGCTATGTTGTATAGAATTTTACTAAATGAAGGCTCAAACAACCTTGTTAGAGGAGAAAACATGATATAATAAGAATGTGAGACTAGTTTAGGTAGAAATAAGGTCTCCTTTTCATCCAAGATGAATTATTTGCCTATCAAAATACCTTCATTATTAACAAGTACACCTACATTTGTAACATACACAGTCAAAAACCTCAAGTGAGTTTATGATCCAAGAACATGGAGGAGAATGTGATCATTTTGAGAAATTTCAAGTTGGTTTTTGCTATCCAATATGAGAGAGTGACCTCAATAATTATTTGAAAACAATTATTAATTCCAAATAAAGTGTCCATCTACAGGTTGGGTGGTGGGAGCAAGTATTATAGTCATAAATTGACTGTATTCTATGATTATGCCGAGAGAAAGGTGAATGTTTAAGGTTTTTGGTTAAGGAAAACTTCATGATTATTCCTTGAGTGTATTAAAAAATATTATATCCATATAAAAATACTCAAACATAAATTAAATAAGTTAAGTAAGGGTTTTCAAAGAGTAACATATAGCTAATTTACTAAACCTTACATAGTCAATGTTGCAAAAGTCTGCCTTGGAGTTTATGAGGTTTGGAGGTGCTAGAGAGCTCATTTTGATCTGAAAATTTGTAAAAAGGGTCCCCATAACCAAATTAATACCTGAATATAATTTTTTTCATTTAATAATATGGGAAATATACTCTATTTTGTCTCATTGGTAGGTCACATTCAGGCATGCATGAAGGCAGGAAATGGTGAGAAAGAGAGACTAAAAGGGATGTTGGGTGTATTGGGAAAACTTTGGGGAAATTTGATATTTTTAAAAAGATTTATTTAGTGTTAAATAACATTAATTAAAACCATTAATGATGATAAACCACTTAGAAGTGGTGGCGAGTGGCCATTTTTAGTCAAACCCCACTAGCTTAGACTAGGCCTTTTTCCCAAAAAGGTGGTCATTTCCAATTCTAGTGTATAATGGACATTAAAAATAATTTAAAAATATTCCTTATGAGTTATTAATTATGTTAAATAATTAAAATTTTAGATAAATTCATGAAGAAACCAATTTTTGGCCCAAGCTCAAGACAAGGTGTACAAAATGAGAGAATCAACTTGAGAGGCCAAGTTTGGATGCTTACACCAGAAATTCGGTTTAGCATGGGCCTCAAGGAGTTATTATATATTATAGGGGGTAATTAAATTCAAATTTTATAATTTATTCATAGGTTGGATGTCACAATTTTATGAATCATCCTTAAGGGTGAAAACTACCCAAAATCCCTCCTAAAACCCTAGTTTGGACCTATTTGCATAGATTTAGTTGTAAACCCAACCAAATTACATATTTTCCTCAAAAAATATACCATATGTTGTATTATACTATTATAAGGTAATCAAAATGTAATTTTGTTGTACCTTCCTTTGTATAAAAATGGTACTTTTTCTTGTTTTTGAGCTAAAATGGAGGTTACAAGGAGTGTATAAGGATTCCAATTGATGGAAAAGGTAAGCATTAAAATTGATGGAAAAGGTATATGGAGACATTTTGTACCTGATGAAACTCAAAAAATATGAATAATTCATCCAAATGTGGCTAAACCATTCAATCCTTTTGGGCCAATTAGAAAATGACTCAAAAAGGCTAGCTTTCCAAAGGCCTTTTCATGGTTCTAGTACCTCTAGGTTGTTCCAGACCACCAAATTTGAAATGAATATTATTGGGAACATGGTAAAACTAAATAAAACTATTTTTGGTGGTTTAACACGTGTGTGATCTCCTAGATTCAAATATTCTCTTTCTAGGGCTAAAAGGGCTAATTAGGCCTAATTTGACAAGAAAGAAGGTGATAGAAAACATATTTACACTCGGAGTTTAGCCACAAAATTTGGTATGGAAATATGGGAGGATATATTATACCTAAGACAAGTCTCATTTTCTCATCATCACTTCTAATTTATCTTAGACAAGGAGCTTTGCATTAAAAAGGGCTATAAGGAATTCAATTAGAATGCATACTTTTGGTGTCAAATCAAGTTTGTTTGAGTGATTGATGAAATAAATCACCTTGTACCAGGTTTGGTATGATATTATAAAGAATTAAATGGTGTAAATTTTAAATTTTTAATCAAATTTGAATGAAAATCCAACTTTACCTTCTATGCCTTGGTGAAAAGTGAAGAATTAGATATTTTGAAGACTAAATAAGTACATAGAGCCTATCATAAGGTATTATAAAGTTATTGAATGATATGTTATGACATTTTAAACATTGTAATAATTAATAAAATTATTTTAATAAAGGATAACAAATTTTAAAAGGTCTCCAAATCTCAAAGAAGTCTCTTTTCTCTTCCAATGCCTCATAAGAAGACAAAGTCAAAAGGAGTTGAAGAAGTCTCATAAAAAAACTATACCAAGAGATAAATATTAATTAATGAGATATATAATGGTTTAAACCAAGTAATTTAAGGGAATTTAAGGCCTAAATACATGGAGGGAGAATCATTATTTAAGAAGACAACAAGGCTAAAATCTGGGAGTTGGTAAAAGAATCTAGACACTCTCCAAGTGCTCTAAACTTGACCAAGCATTATGAAAAGTCTTAAAATACACATAAACACTAGATAAACTATATTTTATGCCAACATATGAAGGATTAAATTTGGAGAAGGTGAAAATTATATGTAGCACTTTTGGAGGAGCTTTTGACCAAGTTTGATGTCCCCTACTTTGGGGCTGTTTTGTATCCAAACATTTCTTGGATCTATAAATTACATTTTTTCCAGAATGTAATAGAATATTTGATTTTTTGATTGTGCCCAAAGGCTTCCAAAAATTTTATTAAACTTTTGGGAGAAATAAGAAGCTAAGTTCCTCCATTTCCAGGTCTTCTGAGTGAAGTGTATGTGCTTATCATTGATATACCTTAGTGAAATATTTGTTTGCCTAAGTTATTTTCTGATTATTATACATTAATGATAGGTTTTTAATGTATTAAAAGTGATTATAATTATATGAAACAATCTTAATTTTGTGTATTGGATGTGAGTTTAGCCTTCCTTGCATAAATAGAATTTTTCAAGTCCTTATTGTGAAACACTATTGTACAAATATTACCTGGGTGTAGTGAATGTGTGAAAGATTTTTGATTTCATAAAAGTTTCATTAAAATAATAAGATATCAAAAAACATATAGTGCATGACCATTCATTTCGAGTTTCATTGTAAGCATTGTCGTTCACACCCTTTTCCTTGTTAGAATCAACAAGTAATAGATTAAATGTAAGTTTTAGTGAGATAACCAAGGGAACCATCCATATATAAGATTATCTCCCTTATGAATTCACCCACACTTTAGATATATTCCATGTTCCAACAAGAGTGAGGAATTTCACACTTTCTCATAAGGGAACACTCCTGATTGACAATAGTTTTTGGCACACCTAATGGGACTCATTCTCATTGGAATAGATGAAGTTTGGAGCTAAAGATAATTACTTAAATTATAAAAATAAATCCATCATCATCAAAAGCTAAAAATTATTTAGGTTTTAGATTTAATATCATTATTTAGGTGACACTTTCATGCCAAAGGTTACTAGAAGCTCAGCTAGTAAATGTATTCCTCTTGAATTCATTGAGTTGACTTCTTCTTGACAAAAAATAGAAAGATTTAGTAAAAAAATCCTTATCCAAGAAATAAATATTTATCATTTGGTCATCCCATTTTCTTAAGTAGTATAATCCCCAATATATAGATGGCCATCAAAAACCAAGTGTTTGTTCTATTCAAAAGTTGTAGTCCACTAAACTTAGCCTAGTTTGATGACATTGTTATTATGTGTACACTTAAGAGTATCCCATTATTCTCATGAGAGGATAAAAAAATCCTATTTATCACATCAAGGATGTTACCAACCTTTTTTTAGTTCATAATATTGTTTAAGAAAATGTAGTTATTAGACTGCTTGTTTCTTCCTTCAAAGGAAAAGCACTGTAGTGGTATAAAAACCTCCCAGTGAATTTTATTTCTACTTGGGGTGAATTTGGTGCATCCTTAGATATAAAATTTGAGTAAAAATATGATCACCTATCCTTATTTGAAATACTCATTACCATAAATAGAGCTCCTCATGAGTTCATGTCTAATTTTAACCTCAGATTCCAAAAGATGTGGACTAGGATAACTATATTGACTAAACCATCCCATAAATATGCATTATTGTACTATCTAAAATCCCTCAAATATGACATAAGTGTGATGATATAGCCAATGGGTGGTATTACCTTGCCAAATGCTTATGAGGTTGCAATAAGATAAGATAATAGTTTGATACAAGTTGATAAGCTTTCCCTAAGGACTTCAATGACAATATTCCAAGAATTGAAGTCTATACAATCCCCTTAAGCTCCTCAAATTCCATCGTATCTCCTATTCCATCTCCTCAAACCCAAGTTGTAGTTCCTTCTAGTCAAGCTAGTGATCTTTGAGAGTTGAAATGTTTGTTACAATATTTTAGGAATGAAATAGTATAAATCAAGTGGAAGAAATATCAAGCTAATAAGCCTTATCAACAATGAAATCAAACCATGTATTATACCTTCATATGTCAAAGGCCTCCTTATCAAGGGTTTAGAGATAATAAACCACCCTACTAAGCATAAGGAGCCATAACTCAATATAAACCATATGTATATATTGATCTTAATGCACCTTCCACTTATAAAGATATTTTTTCAACACCACCAAATAACAATTTTATGCATGACTCAAGTTGGTATCCCTCCGATCTTAATGATGCTCAAAACTAAGCCTTGGTGTCATAAAACATTACTATGCCATAAATGACATAAGAAGAGTTTTATCTTCAAGGAGGTTAATATCAAGAGAAAGGTTTGGTACCATAAGGATAACCTCAATAAGTTAAAGGGTAGCCTGATGCTATTAATGTGAATTAGCAAATGGATGATCCTGTTGCATTTAACCAGGGTGGTGAGACTAGTAATTCAAGTGATCAAGTTGAATCTATAAATAGAGATAAAATAAGGGTCATTAATGAGGTTCAAGTTTCAAAAAAGTCTTCAAGCACTCCTAATGTTATTTATAAATGTACCAAATATCAACTTTTTGCCCCTAAAACATAGAAATATTAAAATACAAAGGTTGGAAAAGTTCATCAAGTACCTCTAGTTCATGAGTAACCAGTGGTTCAAAAAGTATAGCCAAATGTTAGTGGGGCTCAATTTAGTATAAAAAATCAAATGAATAATTATAACATTAGTATTAGCATTTGGGATTACCTCTCTATTATAGGACAAAAATACATGCTCATTCAAGAGCTTTCAACACTTAAGTTGTCTCCAAAACTGATTGATAAAGAAGGTGTTTCTTAACTAATTTAGACAAACCAACTAAAAAAAAAGTAAAATAGGTTTATAATATGTCAAAGGTGGAAAAAATTAAGATAAAATCAAGTAAAACTCCTCCTTTCTACCTCTCTTCGATAGTAGGTGATACATTGGTTTATAACTACATGGTGGATAGTGGAGACAATAACACTATTATGCCTAAGTAAATTGTAGATAAGCTTGGTGTTGTTTATGAACCAAATACTAAAGGATTATTTTAACTAGATGGGTCACCAAAAAAAAAATAGGCATCATCAAAGATATGAAGTTCATACTACAGTCTTGTCTTAATGTTACTATTCAACAAGATGTAGTTGTGGTGGATTTGCCTCCCTACTTTGCCATGTGTCTTTCAAGGGACTTCACCTCAAATATTAGGGGATATTTATTATCTGATTGGACTTGTTTGATTTTTATAAATAGGTATGGTACTAAGGTAACAATACATTCTAAATCCATATCATGTTTCCATTTGGAACCATATATGCCAAGTGTTGTGAACACTCACTATATCATCTCGGATGAGGTGATATAAATTAGTGGAGTGGAAAATGAATCACCTTTAGATGGAATTATAGATTTTTTCCTTGATGAGTGGACCTCTAACTTGCATGAAATTGATACATATAAGCTAATTGAATAAGAGGGACTTGGTGTTTATTTCCTACATGAGAATGATGCACTAATTCCATCCATGATGAAGGATGATGAGTCTAGTGATGGTATATGGAAATTATACTTTGATGGATCAATGAATAATCATGGTACTAGGGCTGGAATGGTGTTTATTTTTCCAAAAAATCAAAGGTATTTATCTTATCTTAAGTTTTAATTTGGTTGGTCAAACAATGTTTCAGAGTATGAGGCACTAGTTCATCGTTTACAATGGGATAAGAAGATGAAAGTCAATACCTTAAAAGTTTTTGGTGATAGTGAACTTATAGTTCACCAAGTAAGAGGTCTTAATTTATAAAAAAAAATTATTGCTTAAATCTTATAAGCATAGGGTGTGGGACTTAAGGATTTTTAGGATTTCAACATTTAGGTAATACCAAGAGATGAAAGCAAACATGTAGATAGGTTGGATACCATTGGGGAATAATTTAGTATCATAACTAATGTAAAAAGTGAAAAAATCAGTCATACATTAAGATGGTCCATGAGAATTGTCAAGTGTTTGAAGATTAAAATCAAATTATCAGGTTCTTGTAAGAAGAGGTTGAGTTATCCTCAATAAATCAATCAAAGTTCTTGCAACAGTATCGTGATTTGATTGTAAAACTAAAACTAAATAATTTTCCAAAGGGATTGGTCATGCTTAAGAACATATTCAGTGGTGATGATGAGTCAATAAAGGAAAATTCATCTTTGTCAAGAAAAGAAGAACACTATGCCAATGTGGAGATTGTATATGGTAAGAAATTGAAGTTGGGTAAGGTATGCAATACTTAACAAAAGAAAGAATTCACTTAATTATGTACAAGTTTTGCCGATGTGTTTACATGGAAATATAGTGATCTCAAGGGATTTTATCCAAGTATATCTCAACACACCATTGAGTTAGAGGCTAAAAGTAAACTAGTGAGACAAAAACAAAGGCCTATCAATCTAAATATTGAGCCTTTGATGAGAGCTAAGCTTCATAAGATCATAGAGTCAGCTAGTGGAAAACCATGTTTCAGTATGAAAGAAGAAGAGTGAGATTAGACTATGTGTTGACTTTCATGATTTAAACAATGCTTCCCTTAAAGATCACTATTCATTTACATCTATGGAAAAAAATTTATATCTAGTTTTAGGTTTAGAGAGGTTTTCTTTGTTGGATGGATATAGTGGTTACAATCATATTTTGGTTAATGAAGAGGAACATTTAAAAATAGTTTTCACTATAAAGTGGGGGACATTTTCATATAGAAAGATGCCCTTTGGTTTATCCGATGCTAGAGAAACCTTTCAAATAGCCATGGATATGGCATTCTAAGACCTTCTTAACAAGTTTGTACTTGTTTATTTGGATGACATAATAGTATTTTGAAATATTGAAAGTGATCACATGGCTCACCTCAAGAAAGTGTCCAAAGGTGTATGAAATTTGGCATATGTCTTAATCCCAAAAAGTGTGTCTTCTTGGTTAATGAAGGTAAGCTCCTTGAGCATATGGTTTCAAAATATGGTTTCAATATAGATTCTAAAAGGATAGATTCAATTCTTACACTTTCCTTATCGAAGCACAAAAAGGCTTTGTAAAAATTCTTAGGGAAAATTAATTTTATAAGAAGATACATTTCATATTTCACCACTTTATCTAAACCACTTATAGCCATGCTAAATAAGAATAAGAGTTTTAGCTAGTCCAACGAATGAGTAAATATTTTTTAGGAGATTAAGAAATACATAGCTACTGTTATTGCACTTATAAATCTATATTTCACAAAAGATTTTATATTTTACACCTATGCTAACATGGACACCATTTTAGGAATTCTTATGCAATAGAATTGTGAGGGCTTAGATCAAATAATAGCCTTCTTCAATCAAGGCTTAGAGGAGTATGAAACAAGGTACTATTTTATTTTAAAACATTTAATTTTAGTTATAAGTTATCTCAATAAGTTTATATATTATTTGTCTAACAATAAGATACACCTAATGGTTGTCCATCCAAGTATCAAGGAGTTTCTCTTGAACAAAGACATAAATGAGAAGAGAGTTGGTTAGATAATGAAGGTAATAGAGTATGAATGTAAATGAAGGTGATAAATCTGATTAGAGGCAAAGGACTTTGTGAGAATATAAACCAAGACTTTCAAGAGGCAAATGAGATGGTTTTGGTGTCAAATGATGAAGAGGTTGCAGTTGTTCATACCTCACCTTCTAACTAGTTTCATGACTTGGTAAGATATATCCAAGATGGTATTTATCCTTCTTATCTAAGTGCTTCAAAAATAAGATATTTTAGATTGCAAAAAATTCCATTTCTTCTTGTCAAAGGTGTTCTTTTCAAGAAAGATATCAATGGCATGTTGTTAAGATGTATAGATTCAAGACAAACATAGAGATTACTTGAAGAGTTCCATGATGGACATGGTCAAGGACATTTTTATGAAAGTAATACAATGATTAATATCATGAGAGGTGGGTATTATTGGACAAGCATATTTGGTGATTGTCATGCATCAGTTAGGAAATGTAAACAATGTGTTATATTTGTAGGAAAATTGAAACTTGAAGCCTTACCTATCCAACCAATTATAGTGGACCAGCTCTTTATCTAATGGATATTGGACTTTATTGCTCTCATTAATCCTCTTTCAAGTTAAGGAAATAATTGAATATTAATTGCTACAGATTACTTCATATGATGGATAGAATCAATAGCATTAAAAGAAGAAAATGAATCTAATGTTCGAGATTTCTATGAAGGTTCGGTTACTAGATTTGGAATTCCTTCAACCACTATTTTAAAAACAATTATGGATTTTATGGGGAATAGGATCAGCTAATGGGTTTTTCAACATGGAATTTATCTTAGTACTTCATGAAATTACTATCCACAAGGAAATGGCCTTGTTGAGTCCACAAATAAGAACCTATTAAAAATCATAAGAAGCACTATTGAAGATAATCATAGGTCATGGCATCTCAAGTTGAAATTGGATCCATAAGATGATAGGATCACCTAAAAAAGATCAATAGCTAACTCTCCATACAAGTTGGTATATGGTAAGTGTTTGGACCAACATACCCCCATTTTTTGAATTGGTGCCCTTGAAAAACCCTCTAAATAACATGGAAATCTTAGCATGTCAAGGTATTTTATAGAATTTGAATATCATCCACTTTGTTAAGAGACAAGCATATGTGGTCTTAATTTTCTTTAATTTGGATTAACATTTCTAATGAAGTTCATTTGACTTTAAGTTGAAGGTTTTATGGCATGCATCCTTGAGAAGTTTGCATTCCAAAACCCTAACAAACCCTTTATTCAAATTTGAATAAAGGTGGCAACCCAAATTGTTGGGAATCATTTTAATGGACTTAAATATGAAATGCATATTTTAGGTTTAGTCATGTATTTTAACACAACTTGACTAACAAAATTTACCCCCTTCATTATTTTCCCCTTTTTTTTAAGTTCCTTATGGCCCAAATAAAATGTCATTGTGCAAGGTCACTTTATATTCCCAAACTTAACCTAAGACTATAATATTGAGGACCCAATGTATTCATTAATACCATCGTGACCTTAGTCCTAATGCCTTAAGCCCAAGTTTTTATTGCCTTCACTGTCCTAACATTAACTTCCTTACACTTTACAAGATCTGAATGTTGTCATTTTATCATGACATTTGATTTAATGGAGTGAAGATAACAAAGAACTTTGGCTTAAATATCTTACATCTTGGATAATCTGATGATCTTCACTTACTCACAAGGACTTGATCAAAAAGATAAAATCATAATTGAAAAGTTATAAGGATAAAGGGAGATAAAAATATGGGCACGTAGAACCATTACATTTGAGAACTAAAAAGAAAGGGGACCCACTTGACATGATAGCTAATTGAAACAAAGTCTTGAGATCAAGATCTTATAGATATCACTTTATCATGGCATTTGATCCAATGGAGTGAATTAAAATTGAGACCTTGGGAAACCTTACAAACATGCCAAGTGGTGTCCTCACATTTGACCCTAAAGATTTTAATGAACTTAAAATTGAAATTCACGTGACTGTCATTTAAGCATTTGAAAGTAATAAATTAATGCCCATGTGATCATCAAATTTAAGTCCATTATAATGAAATTTTCATTGGTTTAAACTTGACATCCACACAACCATCAACTAATGCCTGCAAAGGTTTATTTGATGCCTACAATATTGTCAATTTTAAACCAATGAAAATTTATTGCTAAGTGTTTAAATAATGCCCCAAAACACTATTATTTACTCTAAGGTGGCTCACCAAGCTAATTCAAATTCTCAAAATATTCCCATAATGGAAGGCCTCGATTTGTAAAACAAAAATATTATGCAAATAAATATAATTAGCCTAAGTCTATGATTTAAGGACCCAAATTGCATTTTTCATAATGGATCTTAAATCACAGACTTACCTTATGTAAAATTTAGATTATCATTTCATGTTAAACCCATTTTGAGTATGGTTTGTAACAAATGGCATAAATATTTTAGCCTAATGTTCTCATTATGTTTACTAAACACAACACATACATTAACCTAGAATGATTATACCTTAAACCCTTTTAAATCCCAACTTAGGTTCCAAATAATTAGCCTAAGGTTTGTTCCATTCTTAATAAACAAAAAATAAACCTTAGCCTAAGGGACATAAGCCTAAGTCATGAATTTTAAAAGTGTACTAACTTAATGTTTGGTCATTTTCAAAGATCAATGGTCCATCTTTTGTTGTTGTATTTGATCCAATGGCATGAATGTCCTAAGAGACTTTTCAACAAAACCCTGAGAACCCATAGACTTATTGCATGGCCAATGATTATTTGAAAATAGATTGAAATAAGATTTGGCACATGGGGAAGATACATGGGCATTCCAAGTGTCACAATCACAAAGATTAAGACCTAAGAACAAATTAAAAGACATGGGTCTATATTATGATCAACATCTCATGCTAATCCAAGATTTTTATCCTATAGTGAAAAATAAATAAAGTATTTCAAATTCTAATGGCTAGTGTTCAAATGGCATTTATAAAAATTACTGTAAAAGATCTAGACTAGTACCACATAAGCTCCATGTAAGTAAAAAAAGATAAAATTGAAGATCTTGTGGGCTCGTAAACACAAAGGTATAAAGGTAGGGGTCCAAATCAAATCCATAACATGTATAATACATAGCTTGGATATTTTCCACCATTAAAGCTCTATAAACCTAAACCTTGCATAAAAGGCAACCCAATCAACCTTAATTTACTATCAACTTGACCAAAGTAAGCTTAATTGTGTTCCCAAGTGTAATAGAGCTTCCATAGAAATCATATATAATTTTATGTGAGAAATTAGTAGAAATAAGGATCATGGCAGCTGATAAACAATAATTAAAGGAAGAGGTTGAGCTATATTTGAAAATAGATAGCGAGGGATGGGTATTCAAGGATATAAAACTAGACCTCATTACATTAAACATCCATAGAATCAAGAATTGGTCTGAGCTCTTCTTCATGGTAAAATAATTATAACCCATCTTAAAGGAAGAACAAAGAAATGCCACCACAAATAGACAACACTATAACCTGGTTGTAATCGAGAAGGCTGGCCTCCATCATGCCAAAGTAAAACTAGAGGTATTTCACTTCATTGATGTCTTTTCCCCCATTTTTATCAATTTCAAGATTGATGATGAGTGGATAATTAGGGAGGGTAACTCAAAATAGGTAGCATACATTTCCCCTATTGCTATAAAAAGTAATATAAGCTCCCTCTTCCATATGTGGACCTTCCTAAGCTGAGGGAATGGACCAATAGAAATGACCTAGATTCCATATTTTAACCCTATCTAAACCAAGGACCTCACATATTTATAACCCTTAATGGTAAAATCCCTATCATCTAGTTTAGAGAGGGTATTATGTTAATGATGACCTTTTTGAATAGAGCTTTTAGTGCCCCTTTGACCACTTAAGTGAATAAGGTTTGGGTCTCATATGCACACTTCTTGGTGGAATAAAAAATTATCCATCCAATAGGAGATTTGATTATCATAATCCTTGCCAAGTAATTCATCATCATCAAGAGAAAGACCTCCAAGGAATTCTACATGATGTCTTACCTACTTGATGCCCTTCTTGCTTCAGTCACCTTCCTTGTCATTAGGAATTGGTCCCCAAAAGGTAGGACAACCATATCACACCACTATTCCAAGCTACACATCTTCATGTATATAAATCACATCTAGTTTATCTTTGACTACATTTTCCTAGTAATCTTTGAGGCCATCACAGGTGTCCCCATGCCTAGGCTTTACCCCCTCATCAAAAAGTGTGTGGATATGATTGGGGATGTATGGTATTATCTTAATTACATAGTCATCAAGATAGAGGCAATTATGTCCCAACCTTATAGATTACTAGTGCATATCCCAAATAAATTTGCTAAGTAGGAGATCACCTCATAGCTCATCCTTTGTATTGACAAGGCTTGCAAGGAAAAGAAGAAAGGTATGCTTCATACCTTCCCATTGGATATTGGGAAAATCATAATTAAAGACTAAAATTAGGTGTAAATTATGGTCACACATAGGAATTCATTTGTATTTTAGCTAGATAAACTCAAAACATGGGATCTAAGGAAAAATTAGGAGAACACCTAAAGGACAAGAAGCTCAAGTTTGAGTATGTACACCAATTGGGTATCCATGACACCATATACATCAGATCTAGGAACTATGAGGAAGTGATGGCCAAGATCGAAGGCCACAACATCAAGATAGAGCACATATTTGTCAAATACAATAAATCAATGAGTGAAACATGGAAAATGCACCTTTTGTAATACCATTTACTACTTGGACAATCTAGGATAGCTCATGAGCAACCTCAGGTAGACCAACTGAAACAATCCTAAAAATAGGTTGAGAAAATTTAATAAGATCAAGGCAAAGGAAAGGAGAAGGTTGGAGAGATAAGATTATAATAAATACCTAGAGAAGGACCCTTACCTTTAACCATACAATAAAGGCCACCTTCCCTAGTCTACTACATTAACATGATAGCCTTATAACTAGAAGAGACACTTGAGGGTACACTCAAGGAACTTACAAATTCCTATGGCTTAGGTGGAGAGGAGGACACCTCAAGGGAAATAATAGGAAAATATTTTATTCTCATGGCACTTCAAGATAAGAGGAAGGCAAAATTGGCCTTAGTCTAAGCGGAACCAAGGAAGAAACCTATATTAACCTTCACTCATCCCACTAGTGAAGTCAATCTCTTTAGTGATGAATTTCCAATTCATGGACCAATCATTCTTGACTGGTTCATCTATGAAAAATTAGAAAAAAACCCATATCTCTCCCACTCATGGGCCATGACAAGGGTTGGTGTGGATTTGAATGATTACATTAAGCCTTGGATAAAGGCTATAATGAAGGACTAGGAAGAGACAATAATTATGGTCACACAAGGCTTAAGAGGTAAGAAGAAGGATGCTCTAAGATCATCTACTAGCTTAGGTGTGGAGATCCCATAACCTCCCCAATTCAAAGAACCAATTACTATAATTTATTTCAATCCTAAGACAACTAGCTTAGAGAGAATAAAAATTAAGATAGCCATGGTTGGGACAAAAGAACTCACCTTTCATAAGGCGGATCCATTTACAAGATTAACTCATATGAGAGGCCAAAAACTTGGTGAAGCTACCATCCATGTGGAGGATGTGGAAATCTTGATAGAAACACAATCATAATAAGTCAAGGCTAGAGTCCAGGGTCTAAAACAAAGGATCTAGAATTTTGAAAGAGAAAATAAGAACTTGCAAACTTAGGCAATCCTATTAGTACCAAATACCATGTTCAATATTTTTGATGTCATTTATGACATGTTTGAGGCATTAAAATCAATCAAGATGAGGTATAGTGTATTAGAGGACCAAGACACATTAGCTAAAGACTTGGTCACCTAATGATAAGCCTCAGAGGATAAGATTTCCTAGCTCCTGAACATTTAAGTAAAGAAGTAGATCCCAAAATTTAGAACCATAAGTATGGGACACCTAAGCATAATCTTGGGGATTTTTATTGATAAGGTTTAGAGCTTGAGCACCTAGAACACCATGATGAGTAACTTCTTGGGACCATGCTTATCAATCCTTCACAACCTACTTCCCTTGGCCTTACCAGTGATGAAGAGTTTAATCATAAGGCCATTTGTGTGACTCAATAAATCCAAGGGAAAAGCAAAGGCAAATCTAGACATAATAATAGTGAGATCTTGGATTTTATATTCAATACAAGTGAGAGGATCCATGAATATAAAAGCATAAAGGAGGCCTTATCTAGAAATGATGAAGAATTAATTGAGCTAGGAGACCAAGAGGAAGAGTTCATCATGAAGCCTACTATAGATCTCAAGATGGTTGATGAACAACATGAGAGGGTCATAGTATCCTCCAACAACAAATAGGGGCCCCATGAGTAACTTAGACTAATATTCTATTCTAATACAAATTTGGTAACATTTTATAATAGAATATTCCATTGTAAAGGCATATGCTAGTTTTTTAACATATTTTCCTCTCCCTCAGTATGATTTTGGAAAGCACATGCATTATAGATCTTGTAAGGATAGGTGTACTTACCTTTGTACACATATATTTTGTAACCAATCGAGATATTGCCTATTATTCTTATAAATTCATGTATCAACATTGAAAAAAGGGAGGGAGAGATTTTTGAGAGACTTTGTATACTTGAAGAAATTAATAGAATTAAGGAATTATGTAAGGATTGTCCATTTTGATGTGTTAATTGCTAGTATAGATTTTATCTCAATTACTAGTAGAGGTCTTGAATTTTAATAATGTATTTGAATTTTGAATATCATTCTTTAATCAATTTTTTTTTATATTTATACCTATGCTAGATTAGTTGAAAGATCTTAGGTTTTGCTTCATTTCACTGTGTTTTATATTCAGATGGGCAATGGTTATTCTATTATAGTGGTAAATCCCTAAAGTAGACTTGGTTCTTACTTATTATTATTAAATGTTTTCCTCTAAATTTTTCCTTATATATAGTGAGATTTGGGCTTAGGCTATGTTGTACTATATATTTTTTAAATGAATATTCAGTTTCCATTAATACTGTCATAATGTTTAGGACTAAAATTGGTAATTAATTATTTGTTTTTTGTTCTATCCTTCTCTTTGCTCTATTTTACACCATGATCATCTTAGTTTTATCCACCTTATAAATATCCATGTAGATTAGTTTTTAGATTACATCAAGAATTTAATTCACTAAGTATCAACAAGGATTCATGAAGAACAGGCCAAGGTGGCTCCCAACCACCAAAATTATATAAATATTATGGAATAATTATCTTACTCTACTGATATTTCACCAAAGGCAACCAGATTATCAAAACTTACAACTCATGCTCTGAATTTTCTAAATTATAAAATTATAAGTGTTCTTTAAACACTAAGTGCACCTATGGTACATTTAGAAGCATCAATAGGCCAACTTTGACTAGCACTAGAAGGAGGGTAAATTCTTTGAATCTTTACTAATCTTAGACTTGTTTCACGTAAATATTAATATATCTTTGTGCTTTGAGTACTTCAAAATATAAATATCATCAACCTTTGGTGTTTTTAGCACATCTTTGTGCTTCCTTTGAAGTTGTTTGGGCATTAATTCTTTATTTTGGTAAATTTGGCTTTAACTTTGAAAATCCATAGTATCTATGGTTATAACAGTTTGTTTTAATCAAAGGTGGGCATACATTTCATATATCTAAGTTCATTTAGTCTTAGACTTGTAAAGATAGACCAAATTCATGTAATTGGATGCACCTTTGAGCTAATTCAATTAAAGATCTATGACCTTTACAATTATTCATGCCACTTTTACAAAATAAGCTCAATATGCCAGTCTAACTCTTATTATTTATATATTTTAAGTTAAAAAATTGTATTTTAGGTAGGATATTTGAATTTCAAGCTAGAATTACCTAAAATTAGAATAAGATCACACTCATTTAACATATAGCCTTTTCTTAAGATTGGGATATATAGAAAATCTAGACATGATAATGATATATGTAAGAGATCTAAATCTCTTCCAAATTCATCAATTCAAGGTACCTGTGTCTTCAACCATCACCCAGGTATGGCATGATTAGGGGATTCCTTCATTAATTTTCCAAGAGTGGTTCATGATATTCCTGGAAAACTTAAGAAATATCCACCTACAGTTAGTCTAATAGGTGTAGTGACTGCTGAGGAACATATAAAATATTTTAAGGCTACTTTAAGATTGCTTAATGTTGTGCATGAAGATGTGGCATATAGGATGTTTCCATTGACTTTTAAATATGCTACTTATGAATGGTTCTTGAATTTTCCTGATAACTATATCACAAGTTGGAATGATTTTAACAATGTCTTTATCGATAAATTTGGTAAAATTATTAGTCCTTTTTATTTACAACTAGTTCACTACTATTAGAAGGGATGTTAGTGAGCCCATCAAGTCCTTCAATGTTAGCTTTCAAAATATGTATAGTAAGAAAATTGAACCCTACAAGCCTAATGATGTCCTAGCCCTAGATATCTACAAAGATGCTGTAGATCCTATGACCTTCATGTTCTTAAAGATGTCTATCTAAGTTGTAGCTTCATTAGCCTAAGACTATTTTGAATTAGTGATCATTAATAATCAAATGAATCCCTAGGGTCAAATGATTTCTTTAGTCTCAAATGTGAACCCACAACTACTTGTGATGAATTTTTTCCCCAATAATAACCAAAATCTCCCAGCATTAAACTAGCTCCCAAATTTGACCTAATTGCCATTAAGTCATGCAATTACAAATCAAAATATGGGATTCTTAACTCATCACACTAATAGATTCAACCCAAGTGATTAAAGGGCTTTGGTATACTTTTTTGATAATAAAGAGGTACATAATTCTAAAACTCCCAAAAATGAGAATGAATCCATCTTGAAAATGGTTCAAAAATTAAGCACTAATTTCCTTCATTTGTAGAAATAAGTGGGAAATACTGGAGAACACTCTGGTAGGTATTTCTCATTTTAAAGTTTCAACAGGCCAATTAATATATTTTAGAATGATATTTTTCACAATAATAAGGCTAATAAACCATCTTCTAATAGTAAGGATATGGACATTAATCTTACTGATATTACATTGCTTGACTATTATAGGGTACATTGCATAATTAAGCATGGGGAAATTGACTGTATAGAATTTTGCAAAGGATTTAAGGCCTTTCAAGAGGATTTGGATAAATTTGATGTGGTTATTATCAAAAATATGGTGCAAACACCTCTAAATCTAATCCATTTGAGCATGCCTTCAAGGTGGACACCTTTGATTTCCCCTTTCGAGAGAAAAATGAACCTGATGAGGTCCCTGAGGAGATCCAAGCCTCTCAATAGTTCTTGAATAAGACCTATCCCTTGAGGAATAGAGAGGAAAGGCAGCCCTTGACTACCTCAATACCTCCAAACAACTTTGGAACTCCTCTTGACACCTTTTCAAGAGATAATTTGGAGCTATCAAAAGGGATTACTTCTAAACCCAATATTTAGATTCCTAGTTCTTTTAGCAAAACTGGTTATAACATAGTTGAGGACATGAAAAAAATAAAGGCTAATATAACATTACATGAACTCACTTAGATTAAAGAACAAGGGGATCTCCTATTGGAATCTTTGTCAGGAAAACATAGTTCATTTAAGACTGATCATGCCAATGTAATAGTTCATAAAACCAAAGCTAAGTTTCCTCCCTTCTTGCTCACTATCAAGATGTTTGGTAAGAACTTATATAATTTCTTATTAGATTCAGGAACATCTACTAATATTATGCCTATATTAATATGCAAAAAACTTGGTTTAACACCTATAAATTTTGATAGGGTTATTACCTAATTAGACAAATCTAGGATTATAGTTGTAGGAGAATTATTAAATGTTCATATTCAATTGGATTTTGAGCATAGGGTGAAATAATTCATTGATATTTAGGTGGTTGAAATACCTAATGTTTATGAAATCTTATTGAGTAGGGAATGGACTAAGGCTTTGAATGGTTACATGTCCATAGATTTCTCACATCTGTGGCTACCTTGGAAGGGTGTCCCCAATTAGATCAGAGTTGAGAGAGAACTAATAATGAAGCATATGATAATTGAATATAATTATATGAATGGTAGGGTCAACATAATAGACTCAAACTTAAGATTTTTCCACCCTAGAGGCTGGCAATGTATGTGATACCAAGAATGATTATGTTGTTCTTGGATTGTAAAAATTACACTTTAATGGTGCTAGGTGTAATGTTGGATCAGGTGTTGGTATTGTTTTAACTAAACCTACTATCAAAAGATACCATGCTTCTTATAAACTCTAATTACATTATACTAATAATCTTACTAAATATGAAGCCCTTATTCTTGGCTTACAATTTTATATAAAAAAACAAGGTCAAAGAACTACTAGTTTATGAGGATTTAAAGCTAGTGGTTAACCAAGTCAAAATCAAGTACCAATGTAAGCTATCATACCTTAAAAGGTATAAGTTCAAAGTTTGGGTTCTTATTGAATCCTTTGATAACTTTGGCATCACTTCCATCCTAAGAGAAGAGAATGAAGCAGTTGATTAATTAGCATCTATTGTAGCTAACCTCATGCCCAATCAAGATTCCCTTAATTTCAACATTGATATGATCCATTGTCCTTCAGTACTACATACTATTAACCACTTCCAAGTCTTCAATGATGACTAGTAGATATTGGATTTCATTTTTAATTATAGATAATTTAATTCTCATATCATTGATGAAGCCAATGGAAGTACATATAGGGAAGATAAATTTAATGGTAAAGACATTCAACTAAGTGATAATAAGATCCCAAAGGGAATGATTGCTTTAGAGAGATTATTTGATCAGGACAATATTAATGAGGCTTCTAAGGTTCTTGTTGATAATTTTGATCCCACAGGTCAAATTGTGACCTTATCATTTGAAACTTGTGTAACCATGCCTTTTGTCTAAATTTCAACAATTGGTCTTTGAAATTTTCTCAGAGGGGACATCTTTAACAAATTTGAAGGAATTGGGATTTTCTAAAATTTTGAAGGAATTGACATTTTCAAAAATCTCGAAAGGCCTTTTCAACTTTTCCAAATAAGGGACCAGTTAAATTTTTTGGAGAGGCATCTCTAAAAGGTCCAAAGGTACAATTATCTCATAAAAAGGGCTCATTAAATAATTCTAAAGGGTTATTTTTCCTTTAGAAAAGATACTTTCAAAAAGTTTGAATGTCTTTTTCCCTTTTAGAAAGTCCATATTCACAAAATTTGAAGGGTTCATTTTTTTGGAGAGGACCATTCCAATTTTTTTGAAAGGTAATTTTTGTAAGAAATGGTCCTTATTAAAATTTTTGAAAGGCCATTTACAACTTTTCTGAAGGGTTAGTTTTCTTTGGAAAATTCCTTTACAACTTTTTTGAAGGGCAAGAGGACCATTCCATTTTTTGAAGGGGCACTTTCAATTTTGTTGAATGGTCTATTACATAATATTGAAAGGACTTCTCAAACTTTTGAATCGTGCATTTTAGAAAAGATAAAGGGTATCTACCTTTCAAAAAATGCATTTTCTAAGACAAAGGGGACCATTACAAAAATTCCAAAAGACTGTTGACAATTTCCCGAAGCGTATTTTTTATTGAGAAAAAAGTCCAAAGAAATTCTCCAAGAGGACCATTCCAAAAGATCCAAAGGGTCATTTCAATTTTGTTGAAGGGTCATTTCAATTGTTTTGAAGGACCATTTCAAAATTTCAAAGGACAATTTACAAAAATCCAAGTATAGGAATTCCTCCAAACAATTTGTTTAAAGGAATTGTCCATTGAATAAAAACCTTAAGACCTAATTTCATTAAGAATTTTTGTTCAAAGGAATTGTTGAAGATGAAGAGACAAAAACTTCTTAAGAAAAGGTCCTTATCAAAAATCTTGAAGGGAATTTTCATAAATTCAAAGGGGCATTTACATTAATTCCTTCGGATAAATTGTCTAAAGGAAAAGTACATAAATAGAAAAGCTTTGAACAAATTATCTGAACGGAAAGTCTGAAGGAAAGAAAGAAACAATTCTTTTAGGAAAATTGCTCAAAAGAAGGAAAAGTCTAAGAGTGAATTTGTGGACATTTTATCCAAATAAAAGGCTAAAATAAAGAAAATTTGAGAGGACTTTACAAAGAGATCAAACAAAAAACCCACATTAATTGGCCAAAATAGATTAGGGTAAAGGAAATATAAAGTTACCCAGTGCAAATTTAAAGGTGTAATTAGGTGGAGATAAGTGGCATAAGCACATTTAACTAGTGGGATTTTAATAGCCAATTAGTAGACGAAAATGAGGATTTACCTTTTTGACTCTGATTACATGATATAAAAATCACATTTAGAGCATGTGAAGTGGCCCAAGCAAGATTAGACTATAGTAAGGAGCACGTTGAGTTTTTAATACAATAATCAAATTATTTAGACTTGAAAAAGACATGTAGCTACCTTCAATCATGGATGTCTTATTTCTAAAAGGGAAACTCAAATGCATGAAGGGATCAAAGAGATTAAAATTAGATTATTGTTCAAGGAGAGCTTAACATAGAATTTCATGCATGCACTCTTCTTTATCTTGTTAATCAAAGCCTTTTCAAACACTTCCAACTCAGCTTCAAGTGGAGCTTTCTCTTTGAAGATTGGCATAACATCATGCATGAAGAGAATTGAAATACCAAAGATCCATGGACATTTAAAAAACTTAATCTTTATTCTAAATAAGGATTATGAAATGGGCTCACCATCATTTTCAATGCCAAAGAGCTTTTCATGCAAGGCATAAGACAAAAATATATTATTTGAAGGCTTGGTTATCTTAGCATAGTTGGAGTTGGACTTGGGGTGATGTGGGAGTTGATCTCTTCTATTTATAGTGCTAATATCTTAGCTTTTTTAAGTTTTTCTATATAATTTGGCTTTTCCATCCATTTTATGGATCCCTCTAATGGTAAGATCAACCTCTGCCAAAATTTGAGGTTTGTAATATTTTCAGCTAAATAGAAAGACTATTTTTGGATTTTAAGATGTTGGTATAGTGTATTTATATTAGTGATTTTCATATGTGATAAAATATTTCTTCTTTGTTAAGTCCTAATTATTACATATTTACTAGTTGATTAGATTATATAGGTCATGTTATTTTTTTTATGTCTTTTGGCTGAAGTTATAGTGGATGCATGTGGCTGATTAGTGCCTTGAATCAAGCCTATTCCCTCATGTCCCTTAAAATTTAAACACTAGATAGAACCTTTTCATGAAATATTGATGCATAAGAGTCAATTAGAATTGAAATTTTAGTCTTTTTCTTGTCTAATCAGTGTTTTTAGGAGCTCAAATTGAGTGGATGAACCAAAATTTAGGTGTATCACCATCATTAGATAGGATTTTTCCTTTAGTTTTCTTTCTTCCATTTTCCTTTTAGTTTTTAGAATAGATTATAGATACTATTTGATACACCAAAAGGATCTATCCATTAGAATGTAGATATTCAATCCACTAATTAGGCCACCCACAACCTATGATTGTTTCCATGTTTCAGTAGACTTTGAAGGCCTGAAACTACCTTCACAATGGTGTGAGTCTAATTGACAACAATTTTTGGCATGCCCAATGGGATATATAAGATATTATTTTCATATCTAAATAATTTTGAAGCTAAGGAGAAGAAGTTACAATAGATGATAATATTCATCTTCATCACAAGCTAAAGATTCTTCAGGTTTCAAGGTTCATAGCACCATTTAGGCAATCCTTCCATGTTAAAGGTTACCACAAGGTCAAATAGTAAAGGTATTCATTTTAAATTTATATCATATAAGAGATAAAGTTTTAGGAGTGAAAATCCATATCCTCAAAATAAATATTTATCCCTTGGTTATCCTATTATTCTAGGCACTACAATCCCCACTATCCAAATGGCCATTAGAAACCAGGTGTTTATTCCATTTAATAGAGGTAGCCCATTGAATCTAGCCTAGTTTTATGACACTAATATGTCTACTATCAAAAGTATCCCATTCTTCTCAGGAAAAAATCAAATAACCCCTATTGAGCATATCTAATATGTGGCTAATCTCTATTCAATCCATAATGTTATTGAGGATAATGTTGCTATTAGATTGTTTGCTACTTATTTCAAAGAAAAAGCATTTAAATGGTATAAAAACCTCCCACTAAACTCCATTTATATCTAGGATGAATTGGGTGCAGCCTTAGTCAAGCAATTTGAAGATAAATCTAATCACCTATCTTTAGTTGAGCAATTAACTGCCATAAATAGAGCTCCTCATGAGTTCATGTCTAATTTTAATCTCAGATTCCAAAATACATGGAATAGGATACCTATGTTGATTATAATATCTCCTGAATTTGCATTTATATATTATTTAAAATCCCTCAACTCTGACATTAGTGTGGTGATACAGTCAATGGGTGGTACTACTTTGCTTAATGCTTACGAGGTTATAATTAGGGTAGAGAATAGTTTGATACAAGTTGGTAATATTTCTCCAAGACCTCCAATGCATATATTTATGGATATAAACTCCATAATAGCCCCTCAAATTCCTCAAACACCATCTTTAGCTCTTATTTCATCACCACAAGCTCACATTACAGCCCCTACAAGTCAAGCTAGTGAGATAGGAGAGTTGAAAATCTTGTTACAATCCTTTAGGAATGAAATAGTGAAACTTAAGAGATAATAATATCAAGATAATAAGCCCTATCAACAACAAAATTAGACAAATTATCAACCCTTCAAATATCAAAGGCCTCCTTATCAAGGTTTCAGAGAGAATAAACCACCTTATCAAACATAAGGAACCATAACTCTAGCTAAGCCATATGTTACCCTTGATCCTAATGCTCCTTAAATTCCATTGTTCCCACCCCACCTCAAAATAACTTTATACAAGATTTATGTTGGCATTCCTCAAATCTTAATGATGTTTAAAACTAATTCCTGGTGTCACAAAACATCACTATCCCATAAATGACACAAGAAGAGTTTTCTTTTCAAGGAGGTTAGTACCAAGATAAAAGTTTGGAATCATAAGGAGAGACTCAAAAATTTCAAGGGAATCTTAATTCAATTAATGTAAATTAGTAATTAGATGATCATGTTGCTTTTACTTAGGGTGTTGAAACTAATAATATAAATGGTCAAGTTACAACTGTAACTAGAGCTTAAAAAAAACCATTGATGAGCTGCATAAGGTGGAAAACACTTTGGGTAATCATATTGTTGTTTTTAATAGTAAAACATAACAACTTACTTCCACCACAACTCAAAAAAATCAAAATATAGAGGCTAGTAAAGTTGATCGAATACCTCTAGTTTGTGAGTAGCTAGTTCTTTAGAAAGTGCAACCTAACACTAGTGGATATCAATTTAGTATAGTGGATTAGATGAATAATTATAATATTATAATTATCATTTGTTATTATATTCCCATTATATGAAAAAAAGATATGCTCATCCAAGATCTTTCATCTCTCAAATTATCTCCAAAATTGGTTGACAAAGAAGGAGTTGTTTTAACTAATTCAGATTAGCCAACTAAGCAATAAGTATAACAAGTAAATAAGATGGTAAAGGTGGATAGAAATGAGGTAAAAACAAATAAAAATCCTCCTTTATACCTTTCTTTGATAGTAGGTGATACTTTTGTTCATAGCTATATGGTAGATAGTGGAGCTAGTAGTATAGTCATGCCTAAATAGATTATAGACAAGCTCAACCTGGTTTATGAGCCAAACACTAAGGGGGTATTAAAATTGGATTGGTCGCCAAAAAATATGGTAATAATCATAAAATATTTTAAATTGACATTACATCCTTGTCCTAATGTTACTATTCAACATAATGTTGTTGTAGTAGACTTGCCTCCTTACTTTGTTATGTGCCTTTCAAGGGACTTCACCTCAAAGATTAGGGGGTATTTATTAGATGATTATACTTTGTTTTTTATTCATAACTAGGTATGATAAAAATTTAATGATTAATTCTAAACCAATTGCATGTTTCCATATGGATCCACATATGCCAAGTGTTATGAACCCTAACTGTATCATCTTAGATGATGTGCTAGAAACTAATGGAGTAAAAAATCGATCACCTTTTGATGGAGTTCCAGATTTATTTCTTGATAAGTGGGATTATAATTTGTATTATCATGATCATTATATTCTGATTTAATAATAAGGACTTAGTGTGTATTGCCTCCATGAGAATGATGTACCAATTCCAACCATGGTTAAGGATGATGAATCTAGTGAAGGTTTGTGACAATTGTACACTGATGGATCAAGGAATAAACATAGTAATAGAGATGGAATGATGATAGTTTCTCCAAAAAATCAAATGTATTTCTCTTCTATTAAATTTTAGTTTGGTTGTTCAAACAATTTTACTGAGTATGAAGTACTAGTTCATGGTATTTAGTGGGCTAGGTAGATGAAAGTCAACACCTTGCAAGTTTTTGGTGATAGTGAACTTATAGTTCACCAATTAAGAGGTTTAAATTTATATAAAAATTTGTTGATTAAATATTAAAAGCATAGAATATGTAACCTAATTGAATATTTTCAATCTTTTCACATTCAAGCAATACCAAGAGGCAAGAATAAACACGTAGATAGGTTGGATGCCATCAGGTCATAATTTAGTATCCCAAATGATATAAAAAGTGAGAAAATTAAATTACATATAAAGGTGGTTGTAAGGCCTTTTTTCTAGATAATCATGAAAATTGGCATTCAAAGATGACAATCAAATTATGAGATTCTTATAAGAAGAGGCTGAGTTTTTTTCAAGAAACCAATCAAATCACCTAAAACAATATGGTGAATAGATTGTGAAACTAAAAACAAATAAGTTACCCAAGGGATTGGTCACACTTGAGAACATTTTTAGTGGTGATGATGTGTTAAGGAAATAAAATTCATCCTTGTCAATAAAAGAAGAGCACTATGTTAGTGTAGAGATTATAGCTGGTAAGATTTTGAAGTTGGGTAAGGTATGCACTCCTTCATAAAAAGAAGATTTCATTAAGTTGTGTACAAGTTTTTCTAATGTATTTGCATGGTAATATAGTGATCTCAAGGAATTTGATCCAAGTTTAGCTCAACACACCATTAAATTAGAGGCTAAAACTAAACCAGTAAAACAAAGACAAAGACCCATTAATCCTAAGCTTGAGCCTTTAATGAGAGATGAGATTCACAAGCTCATAGAGTCATCTATTATATTTCTAATCAAGCACTCAACTTAGGTGGAAAATCTTGTTCTAGTATGGAATAAGAATGTTGATATTAGATTGTGTGTCGACTTTCATGATTTGAATAGGGCTTCACTTATAGATCACTATCCATTGCCATCAATGGAAAAAAATTTATTACAAGTTACAAGTTCAAAAAGACTTTCTTTATTAGATAGATATAGTGGCTACAATCATATTTTGTTTAAGAAAGAGGACCAATTTAAGACAGCCTTCACAATCAATTGGGGGACTTTTACATACAAAAAGATGCCATTCAGTTTATCTAATGCTAGAGAAACCTTTTAGAGAGCCATAGATATGGAATTTAAAAGCCTTCTTAACAAGTTTGTACTTGTTTATTTGGATGATGTAATAGTGTTTTCAAATATTGTAGAGGATCACATGGTTTATCTTAAGCAAGTGTTCGAAAGGTGTAGGCAATTTGGGGTATCTCTAAACCCTAAAAAATGTGTCTCCTCAATTCATGAAGGTAAGCTTCTTGGACATATTGTTTCAAAAGCATGGTTTAAGCATAGATTCTGAAAGGGTAAAATCTATGCTTGCACTTTCCTTGCCTAAACACAAAAAGGCTATGCAAATCTTCTTTGAGAAAATCAACTACATAAGGATATATATTTTAGATTTTGTCATTTTAGCTAAGCCAGTTATATACATGCTAAAGAAGAATCAAAGGTTCATCTAGTCCAAAGAAGGAATAAAAAGTTTTGAAGATATTAAGAAGGCCATAACTAGTGCTCCTACACTTATAAATCTATATTTCACAAAATATTTTATTATTGTATACTTATGATAACATGGACACCATTTTAGGCATTCTTATGTAACAAAATCATGAGGCTTTGGAGCAGCCGATATATTTATTTAGTCAAGGCTTGGAAGAGTATGAAATAAGTTACTCTTTTGTTAAGAACATGTGCTTTTGATTATAAGGTCTCTTAAAAAGTTTAGATACTTGTTGTCTAACAATAAAATACACCTAATGGTTCCCCATCCAAGCATCGAGGAGTTCCTTTTGAATAAAGATATAAATGAGAAGAGAAATGGTTGGATAACCAAGGTAATGGAGTATGACATGAAAATTAAGGTCACAAAGCTGATTAGAGGAAAATTAGTTTGTGAGAATCTACCTCAAGACTTAAAAGTGACTAGTGAGGTTGTTTTGGTTTCAAATGATTAAGATATTGCAGCTAGTCATACCTCAACTTCTAGCTAGTTTCATGACTTGATAAGATATCTCCAAGATGGTAATTATCCCTCTTATCTAAGTGCTTTAAAAATAATATATTCCAAGTTGCAATCAATTCCATTTTTTCTTATTGATGGGGTTTTGTTCAAGAAATATTTCAATGGCATATCACTAAGGTGTATAGATCCAAGCCAAACTTAGAGATTACTTAAAGAATTTCATGATGGACGTGGTGAAGGAAAAAATTTCACAAGAACTACAACCCTTAAGGTCATGAGAGGTGGGTGCTATTGGCCTATCTTATTTAGTGATTTCTATGCATGGGTAAGGAAGTGCAAATAGTGTGTTATGTTTGTGGGAAAATTTAAACTTGTAGCTTTACCACTTCAACCAATTACAGTGGATCAACCATTTATCAAATGGAAATTGGACTTTATTGGTCTCATAAAACTTCCTTCAAGTTTAGGACATGAATGGATTCTAACTATTATAGATTATTTCACATGTTGGATAGAAGCAATGGCATTGAAAGAAGCAAATGAAACCAATGTTCTAAATTTCTATGAAGGTTTGATTACTAGATTTGGAGTTCCTTAAACCATTATTTCTAATAATACAATGGATTTTGTGGTAATTAGGATCAATTAATGGGATATCCAACATGGGATTTATCTTAGCACTTCATCAAACTATTATCCACAAGGTAATGGCCTTGCTAAATATATAAATAAGAACCTGTTAAAGATCATAAAAAGGACTATTGAAGGAAATAAGAGATCATGACATCATAGGTTGAAGTTATCTCTATGGGCTGATAAGATCACCTTAAAAATATCAATATCCAACTCTTTATACAAGCTAGGATATGGTAAATAAGCAAGGTTACCCATTTCTCTTGAATTTCCTACTTTAAAACTAATACATCAGCTTGAATTTTTAGAGAATGAACCTATGGAGATTAGGTATGCTAAGCTTATGGATTTGGAAGAGATAATAAAGTATTACATGTTATCCATGTAAATTTATTAAGCACAAGTGAAGAGATCTTTTGACATAGGAGTTTCTTCATGAATTTCTAAAAGAAGGAGATTTGGTCCTCAAGTGAGATGAGGATAGAACTAAACTAGGAAGGTACACAAAGTTTTACTTCCTTTGGAGTGACCCATACACAATCTCTAGATCAGAATCCCACAATGCCTTCGAACATGCAAATATGGATGGGGACGAGCTTATAATCCTAGTCAATGGAATACATCTAAAACATTGCTACTAAAGAGCTTGGCTCCTCATACATAGCTTGTTTTTTTCCCTCCAAGTGTTGTTCAAGTACATTAGTTTTGTTCTATTTTGTCCCAAATAAGTGTTTTGTTTGCACATTTGCTTTGTGTATTTAGTTTTCCTATTGTGTGTTTTCATTTTTATTTTGGAGGATGAAGGTTGTATTTTCCTTTTCAAAAGATAATTTGTAGTCATGGACCAGATTTGCCATTATTTTATGAGTTCAAATATCATGTATATGGTTTGAGTTCTCAAGAATAATAGGCATGCTTCCCAGTTGAGTCACCAAAATCTTGATAATTTTGATCCCACAAGTCAAATTACAACCCTTATCATTCAAAACTTGCATAATGATACCTTTTGTCTATGTGTTAAGAATTAGTCTTTACAATTTTCCTAAAGTGGTCATCTTCAACAAATCCAAAAGATTTGGGCTTTTCCAAAATTTTGAAGGAATTGACATTTTCAAAAATTCCAAAAGGCTTGTTTAATTTTTTCCAAAGAAGGGACCAATTCAAAAATTTAGAAAGGCATCTCCAAAAGGTTGAAAGGTACAATTCTTTAAAAAAAAGGGCTCATTCAATAATTCCAAAGGGTTATTTTACCTTCAGAAAAAAAACTTTCAAAAAGTCCAAAGGGCTCTTTTCCTTTGAGAAAGTCCATTTTCAAAAAATCTAAAGGGTTCATTTTTTTGAAGAGGACCATTCCAATTTTTCCAAAAGGTACTTTTCACAAGAAATGGTCCTTGTTAAAAAGTCTGAAAGGTCATTTATAACTTTTCGGAAGGGTTATTTTCCTTCAAAAAAGTCCTTTATAAATTTTTCATAGGGAAAGAGGACCATTCCAATTTTTTTGAAGGGCCACTTTCAATTTTGCCAAAGGGTCTATTGAAAAAATTTGAAAGTAATTTTCAAACTTATGAATGGTGTATTTTAGAAAAGCTTAAGGGTATCTACCCTTCAACAAAAGGTATTTTCAAAGACAAAGGGCACCATTAGAAAAATTCTAAATGATACTTGACACTTTCTCAAAGAGTATTTTTCATCTGTAAAAAATTTCAAAGAAATTCTCTAAGAGGACCATTTCAAAAGATCCAAAGGGTCATTTCAATTATTCTGAAGGATCATTTCAAAATTTTGAAGGATAATTTAAAAAATTCTAAGGATAGGAGTTCCTTTAGATAATTTATTCAAAGGAATTATACATTGGAAAAAAACTTAAAGACCTAATTTCCTTTAGACTTTTTATCTGAAGGAATTGGTCAAGGTGAAAGAGATAAAAACTCTGCAAGAAAAGGTCGTTGTCAAAAATCCCAAAGGGAATTTTCATAAAGCTAAAGGGTCATTTACATTAATTCCTTTGGACAAATTATCAAAAAGAAAGTGCATATAGAGAAAATATTTATCCAAATTATCTGAAGGGAAAGTCTAATGGAAAGAAAGAAAGAATTCTTTCAAGTAAATTTTCTAAAAGAAAGAAAATTCCAAGACTAAAGCTATGGAAATTTTGTCTAAAGAAAAGGCTGAAAGAAAGAAAAGCTGAGAGGAAGACTTTACAAAGAGCTCAAATAAAAATCCCACATTAATTGGTTAAAATAGAGAAGGGTAAACGAAATTTAAAGTTACCCAGTGCAAATTTGAAGGACCAATTAGTCAGGGACAAGTGGCATAAGCACATTCAACTAGTGGGATTTCAATAACCAATCAATAAAAGATAATGACTACTTCCTATTTTGACTCTGATGACATAATCTATAGCTCACATTTAGATCATGAAAAATGACCTAAGAAATATTAGACTATGGTAAGAAGCACATTGAGTTTTTAATACAATAATCAAATTATTTAGACTTGGAAAAGACATGTAACTACCTTCAAACATGGATCTCTTAGTTCTAAAAGGGAGACTTAAATGTATGAAGGGCTCAAAGATTTTAATGTTGGATGGTTGTTCAAGGAGAGATTAACATATAATTTCATGCATGCACTCTTGTTTATCTTGTTAATCAAAGCCTTTTCAAACACTTCCAACTCATCTTCAAATGGAGTTTTCTCTTTGAAGATTGGCATAGAATCATGGATGAAGAGAATTGAATTACCAAATATCCATGCATGTTTGAATAATTTAATCTTTCTTCTAAATAGGAATTATGAAATGAGCTCACCATAATTTTTAATGCCAAAGAGATTTTCATGCAAGCCATAAGACAAAAAGATATTATTTGAAGGCTTGGTTATCTTGGCATAGTTGGAATTGGACTTGGGGTTATGTGGGAGTTGATCTCCTCTTCTTTTTTCAACACCAATCTCTTGGCTTTTGTATGTTTTTCTATATAATTTGGCTTTTCCAGCCATTTTATGGATCCCTCTTTTATCAAGATCTAAATCTACCAAAATTTGAGTTTTGTAACCTTTTCAGATAAATAGAAGGACTATTTTTGAATTTTAAGATGGTGGTATAGTGTATTTATGTCAATGATTTACATATATGATAGAATTTTTCTTCCTTTTCAAGTCTTGATTCTTACCTATTTACTAGTTGATTAGATTATGCAGGTCATTTTATTTGTTTGATTTCTTTTGGCTAAAGTTACAGTGGATGTAAGTGGTTAGATAGTGCCTTGAATCAAACCTATTCCCTCATTTCCCTCAAGCTTTGATCACCATATAGAACCTTTTCGTAAAATACTGATGCATAATAGTCAAATGGAATTGAAAGTTCAATCTTTTTCTCAGTATTTTATATCATAGAGTAGAGAGCCTAATTGATATACCAAAGGGATCTAGACCTTAGAATTTAGAGATTCAATCTACCAATTAGGCCACCCACAACCTAGGATTGTTTCCATGTTTTAGGAGACTGTGAAGGCCTAAAAATACCTTCACAAGGGTGTGAGTTTGATAGACAATAGTTCCTTAGGTAAATGGGAAGGACTATAATGTTATTGATCTAGGTGTTCATGATCAACCTCATCTGGTAAATGTTGGGAAGACTTGACCAAATTTTGAAAATAAGAAAGCTAAGGAATTTCTTTCCCAATACAAGGATGTCATAACATGGTCCTATGATGACCTAAATATATTTGATTCAAGGGTTATCACACATATCATACACCTTAAATGGAGTTTCAAACCCTTTAGGTAAAAATAAAGGCATGTAAACCTAGTCTTAGAACCCATGATCTTCAAGGAGGTCAAAATATTACTAGATGTTAGGATAGTCTTCCCCATCAGACCTTCTACTTAGATGTTTAATTTGGTGCTAGTCAAGAAGAATAATGGTAAGATTAGGACTTCAAAAATTTGAATAAAGCATCAGAGAAGGACAACTACCCTATTCCTTCCTTAGACCAAGTAATTTAAGTTCTTTTAGGATTAGCTATGATGTCATTTCTTGATGGCTTTTTAGGTTACAACTAAGTACTAGTTGATAGAGAGGACAAGATGAAAATAACATTCACAAAAAATTGGGGAACCTTCACCTAAAAGACAATGCCCTTTGGACTCATTAATGTAGGAGCCACCTTCCAAATAGATATGTACCATGCCTTCCAAGGTCTAATTGGTAAGTGAATTATCATATAGATGGATATCTACTAGTTTTTTCTAAAAATAGGGAAGATCACTTCATGTATTAACAATAAGATTTTGAAAGATGTAGAAGGTATGGCATTTATTTGAACCCTAAGAAGATTATATTTTGTGTAACTAAAGGTAAAATTTTAGGTCATGTTATAACTAAGGATGAGATATCTATAGATCCTAAAATAGTGGAGGCTTTATCTATAATAGAACCTCCAAATAGTAAAAAAGAACTAAAGTCATTTTTTGGTAAGATAAATTTTGTAAGAAAGTTTATCTCTAGTTTTGCATAAATTTTCAAACCACTGAATGGCATGCTAAAGAAGGATGCCAAATTCACATGGAATGAAGATTCTAAGAAGTCATTCCATGATATCAAGGAAGTCATTAGTTAAGATCCAATCCTTATAAGTCATTACTTTTCAAGGGACTTCTATCTCTATTCCTTTGCATCTGACCACACCATGGCTACAATGTTAACTCAAAAATTTGAAGGGTGTGACCACCTAATTGATTTTATGAGTACCAACTTAATAATTATTATTTAAATTTTTCATTTATTGATAACCAAACATATTCATTATTCAAGGATGTTAATAAGTTTAGGCATTACATCCCTAGAAATAAGGTGCATGCCATCTTACCTAACCCTACCACCAAACTTATGTTAAGACAAAATGAATCAGAAGAACGTGAGGTAAATGGATGTCAATCTTGCACTAATATGACCTAGAGATGAAAACAAAAAAATTGGTAAGGTGCCAAGGTTTAATTCAAATGCTTGCTAATACTAACCCTAGGCTAAGTATTATGTAGGTGGATCAACAAAACTTTCAAGCTAGTGAGTGGTATGACCCAATAATACATTTACTAATCAATCGTACTTGTCTTGTAGGTATATATAGGTAGCAAAATAGGGCCTAAGGCTAAATCCCACTACTTGATCGATAATGAAATATTGTATAAAAATAATTTTGAAGGAATCTACTTAAGATGTGTTTCACAAGAAGAAGCCACCTGAATCATGAGCACCTTTCATGAAAATCTAGGTAGTGGACATCCATTTGGGAAAACCACAACCCAAAAAATTCTTATAGATGGATATTATTGGCTAACTATTTTTTAATATGCTCACAAGCATGTGAAGGAATGCCATTCATGCCAAATATTTATCACCAAGGAGCCGAAGTTAGCAATACCTCTGTAGCTAGTCATGATTGATAAACCCTTTGCTTAATGGGGGTTAGACTTGATCGACGTAATCAACCCAAACTCATTAAAAGGTCAAAAATATATCCTTACTATCATATACTATTATACAAGGTGGAATGAAGCTATAACCACCAAATAATGCAAGACTGAAGATGTGATCAACTTCTTGAAATAAATCATCTATACTAGGTTTAGAACCCTGGTATCCCTAGTATTTGATAATGGATCTTCCTTTATATCCATAGAGATGACTAAATGGGCCTATGATAATGGAATCACTCTTAAGTTTGCATCCAACCATTATCCCCAATGTAATGGAGTCTCTAAGTCAACAAATACGAACCTAATAAAGGCAATTAATAAGTATGTTAAAGATAAACATAGGACTTGGCACAAGATCCTTAAATTTTCATTTTGGGTTGATAGGATAAGGATCAAGAAAACCTTAAGAGCCTCACCATTCCTATTGGTGTATCAACAAGAATCCATCTTTCTGATTACTCTCAAGTTGACCACATATAGGTTTATGCAAGAATACATGGATGAGAACCAAGAGCTATCCAATTCTAGATTACTAAATATAATTTAGATGGAAGATGCAAGGGAGAAAACCTTTGTTGACTTTAGAATACATCAAACCATGGTAAAGAGATGGTTTGATTAAAGGTCCAAAATACAGGTGTTTAGATAAGAAGACCTGGTCCTCTTTTGGGACAAGGCATTTAAGCTTAAGGGAAAGCATGGAAAATTCACACCCTTGTAGATTGGCCTATATCAAATTATGGAAACATTGGGAAATAACACTTTTACACTTAAAGATATATAAGGAGTAGAGTTTACATTACCTACCTATGGGTAATATCTCAAGATTCATTTTTTCTACTCCTCCTAGGGTCTTCATGGAGTAAAGCTGTAAGATATTTATATTAGTGTAGATAGGCTATTTAGTTTCCTTTTAGTTCTTTCCTTATTGTTTTGGGTTGATTTTATATGTATTACCATCTATTGTGTGTTTCTTTCATGTTTTTTGGTTTTTTGATTCTAATAAGTCCTTAGGGATAATATTAAGCTCAAAATTTATAAGGTTTGCTTAAAGCATACCCCCCAATTCATAAATGAAGGTATGAACCCCATGCATAAGGAAACCATGGTTTTTAAAAATAAATCATAGTGTTGTAATGTAGAGAAACTGAGTAAGGCCAATGAAGAGACCAATCATTTCAGAGACCCATCATTTCAGAGACCCCAACCATTGCCTTGACCTCAAAATGGTTTTAAGAAGACTTACACGTAGGGAGTGGAGACTCAAATTATTAGGGTATACCCTAAAATATCACTTAATTAACATCCTTTCTTGAGATAATAGTTAAAACCATAGATGATTTTCTAAATATCAAATACTTGACTGAATCCTAAAACCTAGTTATCCTGGTTCCCAACCTTGTTGAAAGCATAAAGATCTAAGAAAATATAAAAATAAGATACAACACAAAATATAAATATTTTAGGTAAATGTGATTAACAATCTCTATCGAGGCTATGGATGCTTAGCCGGTAGTAGAGCAAGGCCATGAGTAGATCCAAAGGAATCTCTATCGAGGTTATGGATGCTTGGTTGGTAGTAGAGCAATTCCCAAGCCTTCCCTAAGTTAAAAGTGTGGTTCATAATGAACATATTGTCATGTTATAAGTTAGTGTAAATGGTTAAGTAAATGAAACCTATAAGTTGTTTCTTTAACCCCATGGCAAATAATAAGTGGAATAAAAGCACACACATAGTTTGGGTATGTCCTAATATTTTACCTTAAGTTTACAAGTGCAAGGTTTTTTTAAACCATAATATGATCTAGATGGTAATTTTTATCAAGTGAAGTGGATGACCTAATAATTTATCTAAACCCAGAGTTTATAGGTTCTAACATATTTCTATGTTCCCCCATAAGTCACCATTTTTTGGACGAACATACCCCCATTTTTTGAATTGGGACCCTTGCAAAACCCTCATAATAACATGGAAATCTCAGCATGTCAAGTTCTTTTATATAATTTAAAGATCATCCACTTTATTAAAAGACAAGCATATGTGGTCTTAATTTTCTTTAATCTAGACTAACATTTCTATTGAAGTTTATTTGACTTTAAATTATAGGTCCATGACGTGCATCCCTGAGAAGTCTGCATTCCAAAACCTTAATAAACCCTTGATTCAAATTTAAATAAAGGTAAAAACCCAAATTGGTAGGAATCATTTTATGGACTTAAATATAAAATGCATATCGTAGGTTTAGTCATGTTTTTTTAACACAACTTTACTAATAAACTTGACCCCCTTCATTATTTTCCCCTTTTTTTAAGTTCCTTATGGCCCAACTAAATTGTGTAGTGTCCTTTTATATTCCCAAATTAGCCTAATACTTTAATATTAAGGCCATGATGTATTAATTAATACCATCATGATCTTAGTCTTAACACCTTAATCTTAAGTTTTTATTACCTCCATGGACCTAACATTAAATTACTCACACTTTTAAGGATCCTACAATTATCACTTTATCATGACATTTGATCTAATAGAGCAAAGATAACTAGGAACCTTAGCTTAAATATCCTAAATCTTGGATAATCTAATGATCTACACTTACAAGGACCTAATCAAATGGAGAAAAACATAATTGAAAAGTCAAAAACATACAGGGAGCCTAAAATATGGACATGTAGTACCATTACATTTGATAACCAAAAGGAAAGGGGACCCATTCAAGATGATAACCAATAAAAAAAAGTCTTTGGATAAAGATCCTACAACTATAGTTTTATCATGGCATTTGATCTAATAGAGGAAATTAACATTGAGACCTTAGGAAGCCCCGCAAACATGCCAAGTGGTATCCTTGCATTTGACCCTAAAGATTTTAATGAACTTAAAATTGGCATTCACGTGACCATCATTGAAACTTCCAAAAAAACTAACTTTATGCCCATGTGACCATCAAATTTAAGTCCATTAAGATGAAATTTTCATTGGTGTAAACTTGACATCCATGCAAATATCAACTAATACTCACAAAGGTGTATTTGATTGCCATGAGACTGTCAATTTTAAACTGATGAAAATTTATTGTTAAGTGTTCAAATAACACATCAAACCCCTAATTTTTACTCTAAGGTGTATTTACAAGCTAAGGGAAATGTAAAAAATATTCCTAAAATGGAAGGCCTTGATCTATAGAACATAAATTTTATGCAAAGAAATATACATAGCCTAAGTCTATGCTTTAAGGACCCACATTGCATTTTGCATAATGGACCTTAAATCATAGACTTACCCTATGTGAAATTCAACTCATCATTTCGTGTTGAACCTATTTTGGGCATGGTTTTTGACATATGGCATAAATATTTTAGCCAAATGTTTTCATTGTGTTTGATAAAAACAACACATACATTAACCTAAAATGCTTATATCTTGACCCCTTTTAAATCATAACTTAGGATTAAAATCATTAGCTTAAGGTTTTTCTCATGGTTAATAAACATGAAATAAACCTTATCCTAAGGGATGTAAGATAATTCATGACTTTTAGAAATGTAGTGACTTCATGTTCAAGCATTTTTGTAGATCAATGAGTCATGCTTTGTCACTGGATTTGATCCAATGGTGCAAAGGTCCCCATAGTCTTTTCAAAAAAAACTTGAGAACCAATAAACCCATTGTATAAACAATGATTATTCAAAAATGGGCTGACATAATATTTGGAACATGGAGAAGATGTGTGGGCATGCCAAGTGTCACAACCACAAGGCTTCAAACCTAGGAACCAATTAAAAGACATGGGTCTATATTATGATTAAACACTCACACTAATCCAAGATTTTGATTATAAGATAGGAAATAAAGAAAGTATTTCAAATTCCAAAGGCTAGTGTTCAAATGGAATTTATGAAAATTTATATGAAAGATCTAGACCAGTGCCACATAAGCTCCACACAAGAAAAGAATGACAAAACTAAAGATCTTGTGCGCTCAAAATTACATAGGTATAAAGGTAAGGGTCCAAATCAAATATAAAACACATATAAGCCAAAACTTGGATATCTTCCCCTATTAAAGATCCAAAACCCTAAACCTTACATAAAAGGCAACCCAATAGAGTTCAATTAACTATCAGCTTGACCAAAGTAAATCTTAATTGTGTTCTCAAGTGTAATAGAGCTTCTACAAAAATCATCTATAATTTGACATGAATAATTGGTAGAAACAAGGATCATGGCAACTGACAAAAAACAACTAAAGGAAGAGGCCGAGCTCTATTTGATGACAAATAGTGAGGGCTAGGTATTCAAGGATACAAAAATGGACCTCATCATATTAAACATCCATGGAATTAGGAATTGGTCTGAGATCTTATTCATGGTAGAATAATTACAACCCATCTCAAAATAAGATTAGATAAATACCACCAATAGACAACACTATGACTTGGTTACAATCTAGATGGTTAGCCTCCATCATGCCATAACATAACTAGAGTATTTCACTACATTGATGTCCTTGCCCTCATTTTTGTTTATTACAATAGTGATGGTGAATGGGTCACTAGGGAGGGTAAATCAAAAGAGGTATCATATATTTCTCCTATTGCTTTTGAAACATAATATAAGCTCCCTTTTCCCCATGTGAACCTTCCCAATATGAGGGAATGGACCAATAACCATGACTTAGATTTTGTCCTCATACCCTAGCTAAACTAAGGACCTCACATATTTAGAACCCCTGATGGAAAAATCCTTATCATCTAGTTTAGAGAGGGTATTAGGGTAATGATGACCTTGTTGAATAGATATTTTCATTCCCTTTCAACCACTTACATGAATAAGGTTTGGGTCTCATAGGTACACTTCCTGGTGGAAGAAAACTTACCCCTCCAATAGGAGATTTTATCAGCATCTTCCTTACCAAGCTATTCATCACCATCAAGAGAAAGACCTCCAAGAAATTTTACATGATGTATTACCTACTTGACACCCTTATTACTTTAGTCACCTTCCTTATCATTAGGAATTGGTCCTCAGAAGGTAGGACAACCATCTCACACCACTATTCCAAGTTGCACATCTTCAATTATAAAAATCATATGTAGTTTATTTGTGACTATATTTTCCCAACAATATTTAAGTCCATCATAGGTTTCCCCATTCCTAGGCTTCACTCCCTCATCAAAAAATGTGTGGAGATGATTAGGGATATATGGTATTATCATGATTTCATTATCATTTAGATAGAGGAATTATGTCGAAGCCTTATATACTAACAGTGAATGTCTTGAATAAACGTGTTGAGCAAGAGATTGCCTCCAAACTCATCTTTGACATTGAAAAGGCTTGCAAGGAAAAGAGGAAAGGTTTTATACACCCCTTCCCATTGGATATTAGGAAAATCATAATTAAATATTGGATAAATGTGGAAGTTATGGTCACACACATGAATTCATTTAGCTTTTAGCTAGATGAACTCAAAATATGGGATCCAAGGAACAAAGTAGGAGAACATCTAAAGGACAAGAAGCTAAAGCTTGAATATGTACACTAATTGGGTGTCCATGACACCATATACATCAAAGCCAAAAATTATTAGTAAGTGTTGGCTAGGATTTAATGCCACAATATCAAGATAGAGCATAGATTAGTCAAGGACAATAAACCATTTGGGGAAACATGGAAAATTCACCCTTCACAATACCATTTAATACCTGGGCCATTTGGGATAACTCATGAGCAATCTCAGGTAGATCAACTGTAATAGTCCCAATAATAGGTTGAGAAAATCTAGGATGATCAAGGCAAAGGAAAGGAGAAGGTTGGAGAGATAAGATTAGAAGAAAGACTTGGAGAAGGACCTTACATTTAACAATGTAATAGAGGCCACCTTCCCAAGTCTAGTACATTAGAATCATAGCCTTGGAACCAAAAGAGACACTTGATGGTGCCCTCAAGGAACTTGTAGTGTCTTGTGGCTCAAGTGGAGAGGAGGACCCCTCAAGGGAAAAAATAGGAAAAGATAAAATTCCCATGGCACCTCAAGAGAAGAGGAAGGTAGAATTGGCCTTGGTCCCATTTGAACCAAGGAAAAAAACTAGATTAACCTTCACTCAACCCACTAGTGAAGTTAATCTCTTTAGTGATGAATTTTTAGTTCATGAACTAGTCATTCTTGACTAGTTCATCTATCAAAAATTTTAAAGAATCCCATGTCTCTCTCACTCATGGGCCATGACAATGGTTGGTGTGGATGTGCATGATGATGGTAAGCCTTGGGTAAAGTCTATAATGAAGTAATAGGAATAAAGGATAATTATGGTCACCCAAGGCTTAGGATGTAAGAATATGGATGCTCAAGGAGCATCTACTAGCTTAGGTTTAGAGATCCTAGAACTTGCCTAGTTTAAGGAGCCAATTACCATAGTTCATTTCAATTCTCAAAAAACTAGCTTAGAGAAAATAACAACCAAGATAGCCATGGTTGGGGTAGAAGAATTCACCTTTCAGAAGGTGGAGCCATTTACAATATTAACTTTTATGGGAGGCCAACAATTTGGTGAAGCTATCATCCATGTGGATGATGTGGAAATCTTGATAGAAGCACAATCAAAACAAGCTATGGTTGCAGTCTAGGGTCTAAAATAAAAGATCTATAATTTAGAAAGAGAAAATAAGAACTTGTAAACTTAGGCAATCATATCGATACTATATGCCATGATAAATATGCCTAATGAGTTATTATATGACATGTTTAAGGCATTAAAATCAATGAAGATGAGGCAAAGTAAATTAGATGACCAAGATACATTAGCCAAAGACCTGGTCACCCAATGATGGTCCTTAGAGGACAAGATTACCTAGATTATAGACATTCAAGCAAAGAAGTACATCCAAAACTTTAAAAACATAAGTATGGGACACCTAAGAATAATCTTGGGGATTGTTATTGATAAGATTTAGAGCCTGAGTACCTGCTACACCATGGTAAAGAGGCTTCTAAAATATGACAAAGAGCTCATTAGCAGAATTGAGTAGATTATTAGGAACATGTTTATCAATCCTACACAACCTACTACCCTTGGCCTCATCAATGATGAAGAGTTCATGAATAGGTCCACTTTGGTGACTAAATACATCAAAGGGAAAATTAAAGACTAGTTTGGATAGGATAACACCAAGATCTTGGATATGATATTCAATATAGGTGAGAAGATCAATGAAGCTAGAAGCATCAAGGAGACCTTAGCCAAAAATGATAAAGAATTCAATGAGCTAGTAGACCAAGAGGAGGAGTTTATCATGAAGCCTGTTGTATTTCTTGAGATGGTTGATGAACAACATGAGATGGTCGTGAGCATCCTCTAGTAACAAACAGAGGCCCCACGAGTAAGTTAGAGAAATATTATATTCTAATAAAAATTAGGTAATATTTTATAATAGAATATTCCATCGTAAAGGCATGTGATAATTTGTTATCATATTTCCCTTTAGGTCAGTATGATTTGGGAAAGCATGTGTATTATAGAGATTGTAAGGATAGGTGCCTTACCTTTGTACACTTATATTTTCTAACTAAATGATATACTACCTATTCTTCTTATAAAGGCATGTATCACCATGTAAAAAGGGAGGGAGATATTTTTGAGAAAATTTGTATACTTGAAGTAATTAATAGAATCAAAGAATTCTTTAAGGATTGTCCATTTTGATGTTTTAATTGCTAATATAGATTTTCTTTCAATTGTTTGTAGAGGTCTTGAATTTGAATATCATCTTTTGAATTTTGAATAGCATTCTTTAATCACAGGGTTTTTAATTTGTTCCTATGATAGATTAGTTGAAATATCTTAGGTTTGGCTTCATTTCACTTTGATCTATATTCAAATGTGTAATGATTATTTGATTATAGTGGTAAATCCCTAAATTAGACCTAGTTTTTACTTATGATTCTTAAATGTTTCCTATGAATTTTGCCTTATATATAGTGAGATTTGAGGTTAGGCTATGTTACATTATATATTTTTTAAATGTGTATTCAGTTGCCATTAATACTTTGTCATAATGTTTAGGACTAAATTTGGCAATCACTTATTTATTTTCTACTCTACCCTTCTCATTGCTCTTTTTTTACACCATGATCATGTTTGTTTTAGACACATTATAAATATCCATTTAGATTAGTTTGTCACTTAAATTAGGAACATAATTCACTAAGTATCAACAAGGATTAATGAATAATGGGCCAAGGTGGCTTCCAACCACCAAAATCATATAAATATTGTGGAACATATATCTTACTCTACTACTATTTCACCACAGGCACCCAGATTGTCAAAACCTACAACTCATGCTCTAAATTTTCTAAATTCTAAAATGAGAAGTGTTATTTAAATAATAAGGGTACCCGTGGTACATTTAGAAGCATCAACAGCAAGGAATCAAGGTTACCTATTTATCTTAACTTTCCAAATTTAGAACTAATGCATCAACTTGAGTTGTAGGAGAATGAACCAATGGAGATCAAGTATGATGAGCTTATAGAGCTGGAAGAGATTATAAATCAATCCATGCTAGCCATGGAAATTCACCAAGCATAAGTGAAGAGAGCCTTTGGGATATTTTTCATGAGGTTTCAAAGAAAGAGATTTGGTCCTCAAGTGGGATGAGGATAGAGCTAAACCAGGAAGGCATACAAAGTTTGACTCTCTTTGGAGTGGTCCATAGACAATCTCCAACTACAAATCCCACATGCCTTCTAACTTACAAAGATGGATGGTGAGGATCTTCCAATCTCAGTTAATAGGATACATCTAAAACATTGTTATTGAAGAGCTAGGTTTCTTGTACATAGTTTATTTGTTTTCCTCTATGGGCTATCTTAGCACATGAGTTTGCTTGTGTTTTATTCCAAATAAGTGCTCTATTTTCATATTTTATTTATTTAAATTAGTTTCCATAGTTTGTGTGTTTCCTTCCTTATTTTGGATGAATAGGTGTTTTTATTTCAATTTAAAAGGTTACTTTTAGTCATGGATCATATTTTTAATTATTTATGAGTCCAAAATTTATGTATATGGTCTGGTTCTCAAGCATATCAGGCATGTTTCCCAGTTAAGTCACCAAAATATTGATAATTTTGACCTCACATGTCAAATTATCACCCCTACCATTCAAAATCTTGCATATCATGCCATTTTGTCTTGTGGGTCAGTAGCTTGGTCTTGAAGAGCCCTTAAATTAATCATTATTAATCATGGTTAACAAGTCTTAAGGTTGTTTAGGTGATTTAAGGTCTTGTCCTTCATTTGTCTTGTGCTTGTCTAGTCATTTTGGGATTTTATAAGCCATTTTCAATGGTGATAAGAGTATAAAGTGTCATAATGATTGTCATAGCATGTTTAAATATCATTACATTCCTAACATATGGATAATTAGGTTGATCACATTCTAGACTAACTTCATGACCCATTTATATGTAATTCTAACCATTTTGTGCCATCTAAAGAAGGTTTTGATGGCATATGATCAATAATAAAATTTATTACATATTGATTCACCTAATAATAGATTTTTAATACTTAATAATACATTTTATAGCATTTTAATCATAGATCCTTGGTGAAAATATCCTTTTCAGTGCAAAAATAGGCCTTTTTGAAGCATTCATTTTGGTTTTTCAAAATTTTTGTGAGAAAATAATCAAATAGGATTAATTTAGTCCTTATAAGTTCATATCAGTGGGTTAAAATAGTTTTTGGGTGAATTTTTTTCAAAAACCAACTTTACTCCAATATTGACCTTCTTCGCATGCTTTGAAAGGTAGTTTTAAAATGCTTGATATGAGAAGAGGAGAGAGAGAGAAATACGATATGAATATTTGACATTTTTATGGATCTAATTAATCTTAAAATTAGTGTCATTATTTCATTGATTTGTGGCCTCATATTTATGAATAATTGCTCAGAGTGTTAGTAGGTTACTATAGCCTATGCATCTGAGAGGGGTTTATTTTTGGACTTGTTTCTCAAGATCATAAATAATGAAGAGAAATGGTTTTTATGGATTATTTTATGGGTCATGAGGCTAATTTTAATCTTTGTCTCATTTGATATCTCATCCTAGGAAGATATTTATATCATAAAATCATGTTTCTTTCCATATCTTTCTAAATAGTCTATTGGATCACTTTTGAAGAAAAATATGAGTTATTCATTAAAAAAATTCATATTAAAAGGTTATAAATGGATTATATAATTCATGATACACCTAGTTCATTCAAGTAAAGAGTTCACAAGTTTCCATTATAAGTGTGTTTCTTTGAGAGAGTTTAAACTAAGTGTATCTCTTCAACAAGGTATGAATTATATGTAAGGATACCAAGTGTCAAAAAATTACTCAATCAGATCAAGTATAAATTTCATGTGGGTGATTTATTGAAGTCAAAAATTTAAGATAGATATACGGTGCACATTCAATTATGTAGATGGAGATTGATGGTGTGAATCGAGTCAATAAGTAAATAAGCCCAGATTACATGTAAGGCCACTGCATGGTGTAAGAGTGTTAAATAAATGGATATTAATATCAAGGTACACATAAGACACATGAGGATGCCAAGTGTCATAATCTCAGAAGCCCAAATTAAAGATCAACAACCAACATTGAATGTCAAGTCTAGGAAACTCTTGAGGGTATCGATGGAATAAATTTGATCAATTTTCCAAGGGCACACAATGAATACATGTGTTCAAATTGACAATATCCATATTTTAAAATCAAAAAAATAATTTTGAAAGGAGATAAAACATAGGTAGACATGTTAGATCAAAATATTTTGTAGAGCTAAACATGTGAATGTATAAATACAAGATCAAAATATGATCTGGGTTACCAAAGCAAATACTTTAAATCATATACTACCATTAAATCTTAATTAAACACCCAAAAATCCCTTAAACATATGAAAAATCCCTATAATTGTTTGTGCATTCATTATTTTGAGCCAAAAGAGAGAGCTTGATAATTAAAGTTGTTCAAAAAGTCTAATTAGATAGCCAAAAGTGTTGAATTATCATTCACAAATGGAAAATTTAATCAGAATCATAAAAATGGTAACCTATGGACCTAATTCAAATAGATTTTTTGAATTATACTTATCATTAGACACAAAGGGTAAATTATTTAAAGATATAGAGTTCATGGCTTCTTCACTAAACACATGAGGCTTTAAAGAACTAGAGGGTAGAATGATACAGATACTAGGGGGTTTGATTAAGGATCTAACCATCCAAAATAAAAAAATCATAATAAATAATGAATAAATCTAGAAGAGATATAATATTCAAGGCAAGTGTATATCTAATAAGCAAAAAAGCTAACCTATAATAGACCTACCTAGAGAAGTTAAAACTAAGTACATGAAATATATGTAAGGTGAATTCAAGGTTTTGCATCAAGGAAGACTTCCCAAGAATTTTTTTGATTTTTAATCTATTACTCTTTATATGTTAAACTCATAAAAACCTTGCGTGATCATGAATACATAGAATCATGCTCCTTATCCCAGTCCGTACAAGGACAAATGACTAAAAAACATAGTCAAGTATGTGGAGTATGAGAGTTTTACCTTTATAATGAGGGAATGGTATTTTGATTTGAGGGAAATGGTACTCTAAGGGTAAGTTACATTAGTTTTGGCATCAAAGTTAATTCAATGACAAGGCAAAATAACTTTAAACATAATGGAAATACACCTGCAATTGGAGATAAGATTCTTTAGGTATGATTCAGTCCAGTTTTATAGTTTTGAATTTTTGAGTTACCCTTAGTTTCATGGAGTCATTTGTCATGTTTAATCATCCTTATGAATGATGGTTTAAGGTTTATATCAAAATATATCTTTAAAATCACATTTTTTTGGGTCAAATTTCACCCAAATACATGTACCTATAAGCCATGTTATACAGACTTTTACTATATGAAGGCTCAAACAACCTGGTTAGAGGAGAAGAACTGTTAGCATAAACATGTGATAATAGATTAGGTGGAAAAATGGTATCATTATCATCCAATATGAATGATATACTTATCAAAATACCTTCATTATTAATAAGTACACCTATATTTGTAGCATACACAGTCAAAAACCTCATGTGAGTTTATGATCCAAGAACATGGAGGGGAATGTGATCATTTCGAGAAATTTCATGTTAGTTTGTGATATCCAAGCTGAGAGTGTGAATTTAATAATTATTTAAAAACAATTATTAAGACCAAATAAAGTTTATATATACAGGTTGGGTGGTGGGATCAAGTATTATAGTCATAAATTGATTGTATTTTATGATTATGCCAAGAGAAAGTTGAATGTTTAAGGTTTTTCGTTAAGGAAAAATTCATGATTATGCCTTGAATGTATTAAAAAATTATGATATCCATATAATAAGACTAAAAAATTAATTAAATAAGGTAATTATGGGTTTTTAAAGAGAAACATACATCCAATTTATTAAACCTTACACATAGTTAATGTTGTAAAAGTCTGCCTTGGTGTTTTTGAGGTTTGGAGGTGCTAGAGAGGTATAGAGGGTAATAATGACCCAAATAACACCCAAATATTATTTTTTTATGGAAATATATGGAATATATCCTCTATTTTTCATAGAGGTAGGTTACTTTCAGGCATGCATGAAGGTAGGAAATGGTGAGAAAGTGACCAAAAGGGGTGTTGGGTGTCTTAGGAACACTTTGGGACACTTGGATATTTTTTTTAAGATTTATTTAGTGTGAAATATTATTAATTAAATAAATTAATGATTATAAATGACTCAAAAGTGGTGGTGAGTGTCCATTTGTAGTTAAACCCCACTAGACTAAACTAGTCCTTTTGCATAAAAAGGGGGTCATTTTCACATAAAATATATAATGACAATTAAAAAGAATTTAAAAAAGTTCCATAGGTGTTAATAAGTGTTTTTAATATTTAAATTTTTAGAGAACTCCATGAAGAAACCAACTTATGGCACAAGCTCAAGACAGGGTGCACAAAATGAGATAATCAACTTGAAAGGCCGAGTTTGGATGCTCATACCAGAAAGGGGGTTTATCATGGGACCTCAAGGAGTTAAGGTATGTTATATGGGGTATTTAACTTAATTTTTTTGGAATTGGTTCACAGGTTGGATGTCAAAATTTTATGAATCATCCTTAAGGGTGGAAACTACCTAGAAACCCTCCTAAAACCCCAATTTGGATATGCTTGTAAATATTGAGATGGAAACCACAAAAAATGAAATAGTTTAATCCTTAAAAATACCATATGTTGTATTATACTCTCATAGGGTCCTCCACTTTTAATTGTGTTGTACCTTCTTTTGTATGAAATAGTACAAAAATGGTACTTTTTCTTGTTTTACAGCTAAAATGGAGGTTTCAAGGAGTGTAGAAGGATGAAAATTTCTAGAAAAGGTAGATGGAAAACTTCATTAAATTATAAAACTAAAAAAATAATAATAAATCATCCTGAAGTTCCCAAACCATTCAATCCTTTTGGGCCAGTCAAAAAATACCTCAAAAAGGCAAACTTTCCAAAGGCCATTTTATGGTTCTAGTACATCTAGGTTGTTCCAGACCACTAAATTTAACATGTATATTTTTTTTAAAATGTAAAAAGTGAATAAAATGATTTTTTTATGTGTCACACATGTTTTATCTCCTAGATACAAGTTTTCTCTTCCTAAGGCTATAAGGGCTAATTAAGCCTAATTTGGGAAGGGAAAAGTGTTATAAAACATGTCTACACTTGGAGTTTGGCTAAAAAAATTGGTATGAATTTGTGGGAGGATAAAGGATACATATGAAAAATATAATTTTATTTTCATAACTTTTAGTTTCTCCTAAACAAGGAGCTTTGTGAGAAAAGGGATATAAGGAATTCATTGAAAATGTGTAGTTTTGGTGTCAAATCAAGTTTGTTTGAGTGATTGATTGACTAAATCACCTTTTCCTAGGTATGATATGATCTTAGGAAGCCTTAAATGGTTTATATGTGTATTATTTAAGTAAATATGAAATAAAATCCTACTTTACCTTCTATGCCTTGGTGAAAGTGAAGAATAAGAGAGTTTGAAGACTAAATAAGTGCATATAGTGTATCATAAGGTCTTAGAAATTTATTGAATGATATGGTACAAATTATTAAACATTGGAATAAGTAATAATAGGTTTTAAATTAATAAAATATTTGAAAAGGTCTCCAAAACTCAAAAAAGTCTCTTTTCTCTTCCAAAGCCTCATAAGAAGACATAGTCGAAAGGAGTTGAAGAAGTCTCATAAAAAAACCTATGTAGAGTGTTCAAAATTAATTCATGAGATAGATAAGGGTTAAAAATAAGGAATTTAAGGTAATTAGAGGCCTAAATCCATGGAGGGAGAATCATTATTCAAGAAGATAATAAGGCTAAAATCTAGGAGTTGGTGCAAGAATCTAGGCACTCTCTAATTATTCTAAACTTGAACAAACATTGTGATAGGTATTCATAGCCACATAAACATTGTATAACCTATATTCCATGCCACACTATGAAGGATTAAATTTAGAGAAGGTTAAAATGATACGTAGAACCTTTGGAGGAGATTTGGACCAAGTTTGATGTCCCCTACTTTGGGGCTACTTTATCTCCAAACATTTCTTGGCTATATGAATTCAGTTTTTCTAAAATGTAATGGATTATTTGATTTTTGAATTGGGAATAGAGGTTTTAAAAAATATTATTAACATTTTGAGAGAAATAATCAACTAAATTCATCCATTTTTAGGTCTTATGAGTGAAGTGTAGTGGTTGTCATTGATATAGCTTAGTGAGATATTTGTTTTCGTATGTTATTGTCTAATTATTATACCTTCATGAGAGAATTTTGATGTTTTATAGGTAATTATAAGTGTATAAAACAATATTAAGTTCATGTATTGTATGTGAGTTCAGTCCTTCCTTGTATAATTGAATTTGTGAGGTCCTTATTATGAAACATTGTTGTATAAATCTTACTTGGGTGTAGTGAATGTGTGTAAGATTTTTACTTTCATAAAAGTGTCATTACAAGCATAAGAGATCAAAAAAAAATTGGTAAATCACCTTTCATTCCCATTTTATTTAAGTTTCATTTCAATCATTATCTTTTGTACCCTTTTCCCTATTATAATCAACAAGTAGTAGCTTAAAAGTAAGTTTTTGTGAGAGTACCAATGGAATTAGTCCTCTCTAGAGATTCTCTCCCTTTTAAAGTCACCCACACTTTGGAAAGATTCCATGTTATAATAGGAGTGAGTAATTTCACACATTCTCACAAGGGTACGCACCTAATTTACAATCAAAATGAATGTAGAAGAATCAATCAAAGGAATACCCATTGAGGAGGTATGAACTGTAAGGATAGAGGAGATCCTCTACTTGTAGAACTAATAGAGATGGTTGAACAAGGGGGTGAATATGAGTAACCTATACCTAGGGGACCAAGATAAGAGGATGGATAGGAGGGGTGAATGAAAAATTATCAAATAAACTATAGTAGAAAGAGAAACATAAGAAACAATAGGGGTTATAGAAATTAGAGGGGGTGTTAACTCAGTTGATGGTTGTTTATATAATGGTGTCTTTCCTTTTGAGTCCTATAGGCTCAATTATTTTTCTCTCTATAATTTTTCCTCTTCATATGTGGAATCCCCTCCAACTACCTCTTATGTGGACAACACCACTTATGGTGCTTTCATGGCTGGGATCTATGGAAGGGGTTGAGCCCTTAGCTTCCTTGTATAATAAATAGTTGTCTTGGTAGTTATGGAAAGATCTAGTTGTGTGATTGAGGTATCCCCATTAATGACCTATAGAACTAATGTAACATCACCTTGGGTAGGTCCATCAAAATTTGAAGAATCAAGATAAATGTGCTCATCTTGTGTTTCCTCAATATACGTATTTGACACCCCTATTTCCTTTTTCACTAGCTTAAGTGCCATATGGGTGTCTAGGAGGGTTTCCCTTGATCCCTTACTAGTTGAACATGTGTACTAGTCCATAATTTTGATGTATCCCATCTTTTAATTAGTGGGATTATAGTTCGTGTCTCCTTTATAGAAAGGGAAGGCTCCCATTAAATAAGTTTTAGAACGTCTTCTTTTAAGTTAATTGATTATTCCCTTTCCTTTACTTGGTCATCATTTTGAGCATTGAGGAAAAAAAAATCATGGTCATGGGGGTGATGTTGATATTTGATGCCAAGTCCCTTGATATGGTTTTATGTGTGTCTATGTGGATCCTAGTCCCATTATGTCAATGTAGCCAAGGCATAGTATTATCTATACTTTCTTACCTCACATAAGTCATTTATATTGGTGTAGCACATCTTACAATCATTAGGTGAGATCTGTGAAAGTAATATTTCATACTCTTATGCATTTCATTATCGATACCCCACCATAACTAGTAGGTTATTTCCTACTCTGTCAACTTATCTTAGACATACTTGGGGAGGCACATAGGTGTAATATTATGATCTATAACCATGATGACCATGTAATTATTATATAATTTGTACTATTCCCCATTTAATAATGTATATGTAATTTTATTTGATATCCTAGGTAGGGATGCTCATAGATGACCATCCATACTTGGGGGTAGATGTCCTTGGATATGTAAGCAATGTTGTAAGTGTAAGCATATATGTGAATGAAGGAGTATTAATAATATATACGTTTATTTGTATTTCCTAGAAGGGGGATCTAAAGTGAGCCATTATGAATCTAAATTATGCTAAATACTACTTCAAGTAAGTACGACATCATATAGAAATGACCTCTTATAGGCCTCTCGTCCTTATGTAATATCTACTCTCCTAGCCTTGCTAAAGGTAAACTCTAATGTACTCAAAATATCAAGTAATGGAACCCATTCTAGGTGGAGTAATTTAATTCTTGGGTATCCAAATATCTTGTTCAATAGGGCCATCCTAATCTAGATTCCCATTCTAAATTTAGTCACAGGTGTGGGTTGTTTATTTTTCCAATCAATTATCTCTCTAAAGAACATCTAGATGTTGAGTGTCTTCTCAATAATTTTTATTTACTACACACCTTTACTATAGTAAATCATAAGTAACATCTACAATAGGAAGGTAAAGTTACCTTTGAAATGCATTTCTAGAGATGCATGCCACGACCATTTTGTGCTTGACATGATGTAGGAATGCTCCTCCATATATTTTCCCAACAAAGAATAAATATCATAGGAGGTTGATAGAAGGTGTGACTTATAGATTCACTATGGTGAAGTGTAACCCTTAACACTTAAGTGGGAGGAGGTTTCTGGGCAATTAGCACTAAGTTGGAGTCAAATTCCTCATGTGTATATACATCAACCTGGTGAATGGCTTTCCATAGCATTGAGTAGTTGGTATAATTGTTATTGAATATTATAGGTTTAAATAACATATCCATGTACTTAGTGGAGTCTTTGATTGAAAAATGTGAAGGTAGGAGAGTTCATCAGAATGATCTAGATGAGGATGTCATTGTTATTTAATTGCGATGGTATTAGTCTAGTTTTTAATTCAATCACTTAGCTCTCTTGAGTATGTTGTTAAGTTAGAGACACTAGTGGTTAGGGATCTATCATAAGAGAGTAATTTAGTTCACAAGTCAACCTGAGATTTAATGGTCATGTCATCATTTGAACTACTTTGATATATCTTTGGCATTGATTTCTAGTTCGTATGCCATTAATATCTGATGCCTATAGATTTGAATTTTTTTCAATTCAAGCTTTTCCACTTCATTTGGTGGGTATTCCATGCAAGCACCATTAACATTTAGTAGGAGTGCCATGTCATTACCATTTTCTAAGTGTCATTTCATCATTTATTTCACTTTAGTTTACTTAGAAATGAGGCTTTTCATAGTCAGAATTCAAGAGTCAAGATATAACAATGTTTATGAGGCAGATGAATATCTTGATACAAAGTTCCGAACGCATTTTCCAAAGACGTAAATGATTTGGAGGAAATCCTTGAATGAGTTTTCTAAATACCTTTATGTGTTGATATTTTTCACTAAAAATAACCAAAGAGTGAAATATGTCAAAGGAATGCCCTAAATAAAATCATTGAACCCTTTCTCCAAATACCCTTTTTATGTTGAATAATTTCATCAAAGTATCTTTATCAAAGAAATCTTCCAAAGATCTAGATAAACTGAAGTGTATAACTTTGGAAACTAGGTTCTTTAAGAACAATGGCAGAAGAGTAAATGGCAAAGTGTTATAATACATGGAAAATATAGCTTCAAGTTTTTGCAAATTGAAATCCTAAATAAATGTTTTAAACCAATCCCATGAAAGAAAATTGCCAAAGAGTAAATTCCTATGGAGGTACATAATAATGTGAAGTGCCAAATACATTGATGTGTTATAGGAATTTATCAATCAAAATCACCAAATAAAATCATTGAAGACCCAAAGTATGTTGAAAGAGTTTGGTGAATGAAACATCTGAACAAAATTGTCAAAGACCCTACTATGCTAAGTGGTTCCATTGAGGCATTTTTATAAATAAAATGAGCCAAAGTGTGCATGTACACAACTTATGAAAATCATTAGTAGGTTAGTCTAAAAAATACAAAAATATACATTCATATATCTATCAAATAATATAGTTATCTCAATACATAAGGCCTTTATTTTTAGAATGTTTTCAAGATAGGGCTATAGGCCAATTCTAAAATAATATTGTGTCCCTATTCTATAAAAAATGAATGGGGGATGTTGGGTATAAGAAATGGTGATTCACAGAGGAAATACTCCTGAGTATTTGAGAATACATAAGTTTTGGTTAACAACTCTTAAATCAAACATAAACCATTTTACATGGGATAATCAAATTAGATATATAAAAGAGACTCCCATCAGCCACATACAACATACTTTCCTTTTTATTAATTTAGATCTCTGTGTGAGGAAGTGATTTTTGGTTATACTTATTATGAGAACTTTAGAAAATAAATGGGACAACTATAATTGTAACTCTATTTTTTTGGAAAAGAATAAAAAAATATGCAAGCTCTAACATTGTTGTATTGTTAGATAGGCATCCATTACCTTGACAAAGGTACCATGGATTCCTTCTCTTTCCCTCTCATGTTTTATTTCATTATGCATGGTAAATTGATGTTATTTAATAATTTTAAGCTCTTTGATCACCTTTGTATTTTTCCTCTTAGGCCTTTGGGATCACTATTCTGAGGATGCTTTAATCCTTATGTTTATTATACTTTTATTTTGAAGAAAATTGCTATGAGAGGGAGAGAAAAAGCCATAATGAGATCTTATCTATGAAAACATAATTTTATCATACTATCCTTGTTAGTTTTACCCATTCCATGGTTATTTCCTTAAATAAGTATTAATATGATAAGTGCATTTGATCCAGGGAAAGTGAAAAAACTTAATAAAATTGGTATGTAGTAATGAGAGCAACCTTCACTTTCCTAATTAAAGTATTTAGTATTAGATTGTTCATGATCAATTGCATTGTTATAGACATTAATTCTAAAAATCTAAAATGTATGGATGTAGAATATTAAAAATAAACAAATTGATATACCTATTCTTGGAATGTTTTCCCACAGGATGATACTTTGGCTTGTGGACATGTTAAAGGAAGTCTCAATAGGTTGGATAATTTATTTGAGAATACTAGGTAAAGCTAGTTAGATTGCCATAGGATAAAGGTAACTATCTAATGTTGAAATCATGAAACTACTATATAAAATGAACTACTAAAAACTGGGAAAGTTAACCTAAGAAGCGGGGAAACTATTCTATGAAAGCCATAAAATCTATTATAATAAAATAATAAATCTACCTTAATCCTACACTTAAAATCACATTTATTGTTATTCAAGGACGTTTTTAGATATTAAAACCATAAATTAATGCTTCAAAAAATTTCCATTGACTGGATGCATCATCTCATTGCCTTGGAGATCCCTTAGATGGAACATATTATTACCCAAGATCTCTAAAATTTGATAAGGTCCAATCCACAATAGGGTAAAATTATCATGTTGTCCTTTCTCTTCATTATATTTTCCCCATAAAAGCACTAGCTTAGATATTATGAATGCTTTAATATTTTCTCTTTTGTCAAACCATCTTTTCACTATATCTTAATTTTACTGAAGTTATATAATGTATCAATCCTTGAGTATTTTATTTCTATTACTTCTAGCAACTAAGACTCCAACTTCTCACTTTGTTCCATGTATTCTTGTATAAATTTATATGTTATAAAATTAATCATGATTGGGAAAATAAGTTTTCTCCCATAGACTATAAGTAAGGTGAAGCTTTAAGTTATTTTGTATATCTTGTTCGATTAACCCACAACGCATAATTTAGTAGATTGTACCAATATCTAGGTTTTTCTATTGTAGACTTCTTAATGGCATCAATTAGGTTCTTGTTTGTTGATTAGTCCAACCCATTTCCTTTTAGGTAATGGTTGGATGATGACCTAGTGGTGATTTGATTGTCATGGGCCCATTCAATAAATTTAGATAATTAGAATGTCAGGCCATTGTCATATACTTGAGAGATAGGGGTACCAAATCTAGTTGTGATATTTTATTCTAGAAATTTGATAACATTTTATGCTCTTGAATGCTTTGTGTTTATATCTTTAATCCATCATGTGTAATAGTCTATAACAGTGAGCACAAACTTGTGGCCAGCTAAAGAATTAGGATTAATGATCCTAATGAAGTCCAAGCCCCATTAGGTAAATGGTATTCTTTTAATCACTAGTTATAGAGGCATGGTTTTCTGTATTTCCCCTTTTTTCCAGGACTTATCGTTCATGTCACATTTAGACATGAACATGCACATCCTTAAATATTGTTGGATAGTAATAACCCATTATGAGGATTTTATGGGTAGTTGTGTTTTTGGAGGGATGACCACTACGTATCTTCTGGTGTAAATTTTCTAGAATTTATTGGGCTTCCTCTTGTGATACAAATTTTAGGTAGATGCCTTTATAATTCCTTATATAATACCCATATTTTGATCATTTAATGAGCCACTTTTAGTTTCAAAGATCTCTTTTTTTCTTTTTTGAGCTCTAGGGAGTAGGTCCCTATGAGAAAATATTAAATAATGTCAATATACTAGTCCCCTTTAAATACTTGGTTTTCATAAACCTCCTTAAGAATGATGTATGGGTTAGGATCAGTCATGAGCTGAATGATACCTTGACCTCTAATGATCTTGGTAGGATTTGTTACCATGTAAAATTCTTACAATTTTTCCATCCATTTTTCTTTGCATTCTCCTAATTAGTTTTGTGATAAATTAATCTTAACAATATGATTTAGTACAATGGCAATTATCTTCTTCCTTAGGATGAAATATATGAATTTATTCACTACTTTGACAAGGGAAAATATGTTTTTGTCTATCATAGAATACCTAAGTTATAATTCTTTTAAGTATGTATTCATGAATGCAATAAGATGTTGACTCTCCTCTTTATTCTAGGTGAGCCCAGTAATAATAATGTTTTCTAAGTTAAATGAATACAATAGCAAGTCTTTAGTGAAGTCTAGAATTATCAATATAGGGGATGGGATATTTCATCTTTAATATCTTGAAAATAATTTTGATCCTCTATTGTCCATTCCACTTTACCATCCTACTTGAGTATTACATTCAGAGGTCTAACAATTTTTTCAAAGTTTGATATAAACTTTTTCACAAAGATTATCTTTACAAATAATGATTTGAGTTCCTTGTTTATATTTTAGAAAGTAATTTTTGATATCCCTTGAATTTTATCTAGTTTAATCATAATCCTATCTTTAGTGATGATACGACATAAGAGCTTGCCTTTTGTGACACCAAATACACCCTTTTTTGGGTTCAATAAAATGCAAAAATTTATGCATCTTTCAAAGATGGATTTTAGGTGTCCTATGTGATCAGTCCTTGATTTTGAGAATATTATGAGCTCATCCATGTAAATAATTATACATTTACCTATCAACACTTAGAAGGCATGGTCCATACCTCACTAAAATGTGACACCTATGTTAACTAGGCCAAATGGAATCCTCTTATATGCATAAGTACCCCACTTTGTGGTGAATGTTGTCTTTATTTTTTCTTATGATTCTATCATCACTTGGTTATACCATGATAAACCATCTAATAAATAAATCATTCCTAAACCGATCACTATCTAGATGACTTCATCTAGGATAGGTAATGGATAATTATCTTTTTTAGAGGCTTTATTTAATTTTCTTAAATCCACATAGAACCTAATTTCTCCAATTCTCTTCCTGATTGGGACTAAATAAGCCACTCAATTAGAATTCTTAATAGAAAAAACTATTTTTTTACTCAATAAATTTTCCACTTACTTTTGAATAAGGGGTTCCAATAGAGGATTTACTAGCCTTTGTATTTACCTAAATAGTTTGTGGTCCAACATCAATGGAATTATATGGGTGATGAACCTTAGATTGAAAACATTTAGGTATTCATATGTCCATGAAATCACATACTTGTATTAAGTGAGTAAAATCTTCATTATATACCTTTCCTATGGAGTAAAGCTGAGACCAATGTTGTCATAGCATGGGTTACACTCATTTATTAGATTTTCCCTTTTGAATTTAGATTCACTTACTTTTGGGTGCCTTTGATGCTAAGCTTGAAGATCAAAATCAAATGTCCTTTTCAAGGAAACCATTCCCAATGGGAGGAAATTTTCCCTCACCTAAATAACTCCTTCCCCTCATAATTCTTCTTGGAATACATATCTAATTTCCTTATCATCAATGATTTGAGACTCAAATTATCCTAAGTTAATCAAGAATTAGACAATATGTTGGTCATCATCAAAAACTTGGAAATTTTTCATGACATATGAAACTAATGAATGAGGTACTAGTTTAATGGAAAATCTTTGTACCTTAGACTCTAGTATGCATATACGTTGGTAGTTGAGGTAGCTAATAAATTAATAATTTGATTATGTTCTCTAGTTATAGTTATTATGTTAAAGGCCTAAAAATACTCAATAAAATCACATGCTCTATATTTGTACCTTTTTAGATATGATAACTTATACTGGTATTTGTTTCTAACTTGATAGACCACCAACCTGAATCTCCATAAATATATAGTTGTTTGACATTATTTTTTAGAGAAAAATGTAGTCCCAATATTAGTGCCTCATATTATATTATGTTATTAGTGTAAGGGATCTATATTTTGTATGATTCTAGGTATTTATTTCCTTGTGGCTCCACTAATTCAATGTCAAAACCTGATCCTTTCTTGGATCTTAAACCATCGAAGTGGAGGGTCCACACCTAGGAAGGTCCTTGAACTTATAGTTATCACACTTCATGATTTATAGTGAAGGTATAGATCCCAAGGTTAATATATTTATAAATTACTTCTTCATTCTTTGTATTTTATTTGATAATTGATTATTTCATTTTTAGCTCTTGACCAACTCAAATATGGGTTGGAATACATCTCCATGGTAACCAAATGTGAGATACATTTGTTTTCAAATACCTATTCAATATCTTATAATAGTATTTAATAAGGAAGAATATGTATCTCTATAGAATATCTAATACTAGTATGTTGATCATCATTTATACTCATGGTTTAGATGATACTTAGATCTGTACATCATTTAACTCTCCTATTACAAGGACCATAGTCTTATCCAATTGTGAAACCATTCTCTTGGATGGATTTAGGGTCAAACCCAGCTTATGGAAAATTGAAGTAGGCATTACTATGGTTGAATATCTAAAATAAACTAAATAATTGTGGATATTATTTCCAAATGCTTGATGGAACTTTAGGTTTACTTTTGTATATAACATTGGTGTGAACATCCTTTATCTTCTTGGTAGTCACTTTCCCTTTGATAGACTTCCATAGGAACTTCTTTTGTTCCATAATCTAGACTGATTCATGAAGAGTAATGTTAGATTTAATCTTCTTCATGTATTCAACAATATTGTACCCCCCCCCATTTGCCTTACTTCTCATTATTTTGGAGTTGTTCATTCATTTTAGGGGGAGGTTGATTATTGTCATCTCTTGGATTTAGTGGAGTATTAATGTTATTCAGAGGAGTAGACATTGTGAAGGGATGATTATTCCTTAGGATATAATTTCGCTTCTAGTATTTTTGTAAAGCCTAAACTTTATCAAATTTATCCTTCGGTTGATTGTCATATTCTTCTAATAAGAAAGACTCGTGTGTTTCCAATTCCATTATTGTGTTTGAAGATCCAACTTTTGGACGGAACTTTGGTGGATTATTTGTCAATTTTGGCATTACTATATCCCTTTGGAAGATCTCAAATGTTGCACATAACTCTACACATTCAAGTTCACCATGTTGTGATGTATTATATACTCTACACTAATTGGGTACAGTTATTTATACTATGTTGATATTTAGAAACTTGTTAGGGTTATGCTCTACATAATTAGTAGGCCTATTGAAGGGCCTATTGTATATTTTAAACCTAGAATTCTAGTTATTATTTTAGCCAGTGGTGTTTCCTATAGATTATTCTACATATTCAAGAAGTCATTACTCATTTTTTGGACCATTATTTTAATGTAATCTAGTTCTACTTTAGTAGAATCAATTCTTTATATAATGCAACACTAGAGGGAATTAAATGTTTATTATATTGATGACTATTCATCTATACCTAGTTATTCATATAAATATATTTATGATTTGAAATTTGATGCATTAGAGGAGGTAGCACTTATAGTTGATTCTAAATGAAAGGAGGGACATTTTAATTGATGTGAGGGACTAAACTTAGAGATAGAAAACTAGCATTGATATTTGGAGTGCTAGGTATTTGAGGTTTTATTTGTATATCAATTTTGATAGCCTATTTGTATTTTAAATGTAGAGTGGTGGTGGTAGTAGGTCTCTATAGGAACATCACATTGATTGGGTCTAAATAATTTACATACATATTCAATGCCAATGATCCATCTAATCTATGTTTTATATTAATCTAAGTGTATATATTATAGAATCTAGCATTAAATGCTTAAATTGTCTCATTAGGTGCCATTTTCATGTTGGTAAAATGTTGATACACTAATATAAGGTAGGTATCTTATACAAATTAGGGAAAAAAATGTCCTTTGACATGCATTATAAGAACTAATCAAGTTCTCTTGAAGGTTGACATACTAATCATAAGCAACATCTTACAAGGTAAGTGGGGAAAAATACATGCAATATCTTCATTAGTAGAATTCATTAACCTTAATACAACCTTAAAAGACTTAATTTGTTCCTCTATAGTCCTTCCTAAAGGGGATAAATAAGGTAGATATTTTTCTAGGCTTCTAGGTAAATTATGCATGTCTCCTAGGATGGAAATAATAGATCCAACCAACCAAGGATGTTGTTGGGCCATATGATGATTAATGGGATGGATATTTTTTATTAGATATGGTGTTCTAGACCTTGGTATATTAGGAACAACTGGTATATATCTAGGATTTTTTTGTGATGATAAGGGAAAAATAAAATAATGGTTTGATCCCTAGACCCGATAACGCTCTTGGGTGTATGCAGTGTAACTCAACATAGGGGTAAAATATAGGGAAGGCACACAATCAACCCTCCTTATAGCACCAATTTTCTTACTCTTGATGTGGGTCTTATTATAACAAAATTTGTTCTTCATAACCAATCCATATTAGGACTTGAGTATCCCTTGATCAAGTTTTCTTAGGAAAGTCCCATGTATAATGATCCATAGATCTATAGTTAAAGTAATCACCACAGATATTGTCCCTTCCAAACTTCATTTGTTAGGCCTTACTTGGTCTCGAGTCCATGTTTCTCATAGGTAGAGCTTGTGTTTAAGTATGTTAGCTTCTATAGTCTTTATGAAGGTGGTTCCTACTACTCTTTATATGAATAGAATCTAAGGATTTCCAAACCTATTTGTGCCTTTGTTAGGGTAAAGAGAATCCCTTATGTATCATATAAATTTTAGGTAATAATTAATCTATCACTATCATCACACATTTTAGAGTCTCAATAATTTGAGTTTAGATCTCAACTGGTTGTATAAGTTAAGGATCTTGGTGACACTTGGATGTAGTGTTTTCCATTCCTTCATCTTGTGACATCTTGTATACATAATTAAAGTTTAAAAAAGTTATAAATAATCATGAAAAGCATTAAATTTACACAAATCATAATTTAACTAAAGTTAGAAAGGTGATGAACTCATGAAAATCATCCCTAGATCTCCCAGAGTTTAACCTAGGCTCTACTACAAAAATGTCATGCCCATTTTTTCCCTAAAGGTAAGCATGACACACAACATATATGAATAAAACACCAAAGGACATGGATATATAAAACAAATACATTTAATCATACATAATAAAATATGAAACTTGTAACTACCATGAATACTCACATAGGTGTAAGCCACTAATTAAGAATCCCACAAGCACCGGTTTATTTGACCAATATTAGAATTTATTCATAATCTCATTTCAAATTACAACTATGTAAATTATGTTGATATGATCATAAAAATTGACCTTGGACTTTTATGACATAGTCGGGCTCCACATGATTGATTTGATGGGTTCACTAGATATTCCATCTTCCCTTCGATCTTTGAGGGTCACTCATGCCACCTGTTACTTCATAGGTGACTGTGAAAAGATACACATGGAAATAATTTTATAATTGTATTCCCTAATTCTTTATAGGGATAACACAATTTCCTTGGGTCCATGGAGTAGCATAATTGTGCCACACAACAACATTATAGTAGACCACTAGCCTATTGGCTTTGTTATTAATGTGTACACCTCTAAAATTATAGAGAAGTGGGATTTTTTTCATGAAATAATCCTCATCATCTAATTTATAATTATATTCATTCCTAGTATGGACATATAAAAAATAGCATAGCAATAGGATTTTACCACATGGTAGCATCCCACTCACCCGCTTGCCCATGGGCTTAATGCCTAGTATGAACATATCTAAGATAACGGGTCATTAGGATTATGACATGTGGAAATATCATTGTGATCCCAATTTATTATATGCTTTCCATAGTTTATAAAATTATCTATGATCATGGGTCACTGAGATGATACCATGTAGCAACATCTTTCTATCCCATTATCCCAACATTGATCTTTCCTTGGACAATCCTCTCTAGGATTGTGGGTCACCAGCATGATTCCACATGGTAAAATCCTGATATCCTTTTATTCCAAAGGGATCACTCCCTTTAAAATACTCTTTAGAACCATGGGTTGTCGAGATGATGCTACATGGAAACATCCCACTTTCCCACTAGCCCAACACCAATCATACCACAAAAAATGATGACATCACTCCTAGGTAATTGGGATGATGACATTTGGATTATTTTAAACCAATCATATAAATGACTAAGGTAAAAGACCATGAAAATACCAAACTAAGAGGTATCTAATGTAAATTCTAAGAAAATGAATTTTGTCGACAAGGCAAATCCACTAAGGCAAAAAGTTATTGCCAAAGGTCTCAATGATCAGATAAGGCATGATTTGATTTAAATAAAATAGATCAAGATTCAAGGTAAAATTAAATATGGAAAAATTAAACCAATAAATTTTTCTAAGGCACAAGCTAAAGATAATTATGGGAGACATCTAAGGTAAAGTGAATAAGTTAAAGCAAGACAACATACATTTATCAAAGGAATACTACCATTTTAAGAATTTGAATCTAAAATTGACTTCCCTAGAAGGTTTTAAAAATGATAAATGATTTTCCATTCACATGAATGATAAATTCAACACTAAGCCGATATTATCACTATTTTATTTGACTTAGTCGAAGTCACTAGGTAAGTTCAACCTATGCAAATACTACACAAGGAATTGTTAAACCTATGAACCAACTAGTTTATTCCTTATAAGTTGATACTTAAAGGATTAATGAAAATACATATTCATCTCATTAAATGGAAAGAACCTAAACCAAAGGCTTTGTTAAGATTAAGAAGCATTTAATATATGTCATGTCTTCATGACCTTCTTTCATTAATTCTCTACAAGGGTAACCTCAGTCAAACTTAAAGGTTTCATACCTTGTCATAATAATTATTATAAATATAATATTTATAAGTTTTTATTTTATAAGGATATGGTCTTGTTATATGGAAGGCTTACTTTATATGACTTACTTAACTATAAAAATCAAGGAACTTTTCCACAAGATAGCTTCTTAAACTAGAATAATATCAAAATTTAGTTTATTTCACTAGGCTAAATTATTATCTCTAATGAAAACAAATGTAGATTAATATCTTAATTTTTTTCCACACATGGATAAAATTAATTCCTAAAGATAGACATAAATAATATAGGGAAAGGATTTCCTTTTACTATCCATAAAAATGTTGATTATAACCAAGGTTAACCAAAAAATGGCATGCTTATCATTTTATCAATAGAGAGATATAGGGTTAAAATTTGCTCCCTACTTAATAGATTCATTATGGGAAGATACACATTCAAGGCTTATTGAGTTTCTCAATAACACTCTTTATAAGAGTTGTTTAATATTTTATCTTACTTATATTGAATCTTAGCAAGGGTTAGCCAACCATATCTAGACTAGATAAGTAGAATCCATATTATTAATGGCTTGACATTACCAAATTTATAAAGGCAAAACACCATTTGTCTTAATCATCCAAATCATAGGCAACCTAAATCACATGCCTTAATATAGGATTGAATCTTCATTATCTATATACATATAGTTTATTTATAAGCATTTCTAAACAAGTAACTCAAGGTGCAAAAATCAAGGGAACATAATAATTTCCAATTAATAAATTAAATATGTTTATATATTAAGTCCATTTACTTGGCCAATCTTAGTTATTATGAATGTAAAATCCCCCATAAGGATTTCATTTTCAGTAATGTTCCAACACAAGGAGATCTATTAATATTATATACTAAGAAGACTATAAATAGTTTTATGTAGTAATAACTAGAATATTTAGCTAGTAAACTCTATAGTAATAGTGGTCTACACTTGACCCATAATCAATCATTAATACATAAATACAATAAATTCAGCTAAAAAAAATTAATCCTTTACTTCTATCCAATTACAAAAAGCAACAAATCATGAGTAGCTCTTCTTTGCTCCAAGTGCAACTTTGGCGAACAAAAAGTTGGCTCACCTCCTAACCTTTGCCCATCATCAAGAAACTTATCTAGGCACCCCGAAGTAATACTCCAAACTCCAAGCATGTCCAAATCATGGTGAAATTCAAATAATAAAATAAGGTAATAAATATGTATAGGGGTTAAGGAGATAGCTACTCATAAGTAATAATCAAAACGTATCATATTCAAGAGGCTACCAACCTCAAATATATCTACATAATCATAAAATCGTAATAAATAAAACATAATGGTAGAAATAAATAGTCATACAACTAATAAGATAAGTTATATAAGTGATCATGAGATGGATTAGGTAGCCTAAAATCATGTCTAACATGAGTGACCTAACACTTCTTCAATTAGGAATAATGTAACCTTTCAAGGTATCACAAGTTTTTCATGATAGAAACTTACAAATCAATTAAGTAGGAATATTGGAAGTTAGGACCATTATGGAGGAATATTTCAACTCTAAAATTCCACTCAAGTGTGGTAAACTATAGGGTGAATTAGTCACATCCATAGAGAAATGAGCAAAGATAAGAAGCAATATAAGTGGACTTATTCCTCTCAACACAATAATCATTCAAGAATCACAAAAAATTCATTTAGTCAAATATTATGATATTCAAATTAACAAGATACCTACTAAATTATCTAATCCCTTCTATGGATATTTTATGAAGGTTTTTACCAGTCGAGTCTCTCCCTCTCTAGGCTATTTTCTTGTTTCCCTTCTCTTATTCCTTCATTCCTAGGGTGGCCAAAAATTCCAAAAAAATTGAACCCTTTTCTTGGATATCTAACATTTATTAATAGGCATTCTCTCCTCCTTATAACCTAATCAGGACATGATGTGTCTATTCTTTCTTTAGATTGACCAAACAGTCTACTCGTTATCCCATGCCTTCATAAATTGACATTCTCTTTGCCAATCCATAATTGTACATGGTCACTCTAGCAGAGTCCTATAGTTGATTCTAAGATCAACCTAATGATTCCCATTGGTTCAAGGTAGTGGAAAATTAATGGATGGCCTAAAATTTATCACTAGATAATGTAGACATTGGTCTACTTAATCTCATGCATTAAATATGACAAACATAAAGGTGGTTTGACTACCCTATAGAGATTATAACCACTATGACATTCCAAGTTTTAAAGGAAAGGATGAATGGTATACAGGGAATTCACCTTAGATCAATTAAAGTTTAGACAATATATGGGTCATATATAAGATCACACATAATGCAACTATGCTTAGTGTAATCTTGTTCCTTTGTTTGTAATGACATGTTCCTAGACACTTATTACACCCATGAAATCCTCTATCCTAATAACTAAAGCTTTGAATTAGAACATGCTAGATAATTTAATTAAACCAATAGCATTAGCTAAGCAAGTAATTTGCAAGGTCATGAAGTGATATTGTTATATCATTTTAATTCATATGTGATTTCAATTGCAACCTAAGGTAATAATTTAAGAATTTCTAAACTAACATTTATCATGTGCATAGTCCTCTTACCTTCATTGTCAACACTACCAATGGAGTATAACCATTAGTTTAACATAGTCATATTATTTTCTCATAAGGGTCCTTATACTTACATTAAATAGATCCACTAAATAACCACCATACTCAACAACACATCATATCCCTGAGTAACCTACTTAAATTATGGTTACATATTTAAGGAACAATTATAAAATCAAAAGTTACAATTAAAAAATAAAAGTTACAAAAATAAAAATTATAAAATTAAAGGTTAAAAAAACAAAATTTGAGACAAGAAAGGGTAAAAAAAGAGAAATTACTAAAGGACAAGTTACACAAAAAGCATAAGATAAAAAAATAAAGTGAACTTATGACACAAAAAAATAAATAATAAGATTTGACTAAAAAAGTGTTTTGTAAGAATATTATTATCACCAGTATGATTTCCAAGGAGGCACCTATAATGTTTTTAGTTATAAATCATATTATCATTATTCCTCATATATATGGAAATAAATTCAAAAGTATTAAACACATTCCCATTCAATATATGTGGAATGACTCTTCTCAACTCTCTTAGGTATGACATTAAACATGTGCATATGGTTCCTTAAGATAATTTATGTTAAATCCATGGAATGGTTTGAAACTCTTGCTAAAAAACCATGCTTAGTTACTGTTGATGCTTGGATTTTCACCCTTGAAAAAACACTTAGCTTTCCTCATCAAAGAAACACAATGGAATCATCCCTATTATTGTGGGTGACAATATATATGAGATGAATCTATACATTTAAGGGCTATCTCCCCTGATGAACCTTTAAAGCTTTGTTAGTTATAATCTATCAAATTTATATGAAAAGAGAGAAAATGAACAACAAAAAGAAACAAATAATGATGCACCAATATGTATTATCCTCTACTTTGATTGTAATCACTACTTAAAGAATGACAAGGTTTTCTTGCATAAGACTCATGAAATTTTATGCATTATTACATCAGTGTTTTGCTTGTTAGATTCAAAAGGTATTCAACATTCAAGAGGGAAATAGAAAATTATAGAAAAGAATATGACTTTGAACCACTTCAAAAATGTCTATACACTTATTAGAGAATACTAAGGAGGACTTGTAACAAATATTTGTCTACACATTTGGTGGGAAATCAAGGATACAAGTTAGGAAAAATAACTTTCATTGAATGAGAACCACATGATGTTACACCGATACACAAAAATGTAGTGTGTGAGTGGAAATTTTTGTCTTACTTTCTTCAAGAGTTTTCAATACAAATCTGGTCAGAGATTGATCATTAACCAATAAAGGTGGATTTGAGAATATGATATGTGTGTGTGTGTGTGTGTGTGTGTGTGTGTGTGTGTGTGTGTGTGTGTGTGTGTGTGTGTGTGTGTGTGTGTGTGTGTGTGTGTGTGTGTGTATACATATATATGTGTATATAAATATACATACATATACATATATATACACATATATATGTATACATATATATATACGCACACACACATAGATATATATATATATATATATATATATATATATATATATATATATATATATATATATATATAACAATTGAGATTGCAAGATCAATTGGACATGTGTCAATCAGGAACAAGAATAGTTACCATCAATAGTTACAAGAATGACCTTCACTATTACTGAGTCCATCTTGTTTTGGCATAGCTGGCTCTTTGTTGAATCATATTTACTTCACACATTTTTTATTCCATTTGTTTGTATTTAAATTCCTATTTTAAAATTTAACAGCTATTCATTACAACTAGAGTTTGACATTTTGTGGGCCATCACCTTTCAAAATTTTGTCTTTGCAATTTCTTGAAAGAATTTGTTCATATCTTTTGTTTCCTCTATTTTAACTTTAATGGCTATTCCTTATAGTTTGAATTTTACATTCTATGGCCATCAAGTAAATTCCATCAAATAATTTGTCTACACCTTTATTATTATTATTTTCTTTAGGTAAACTTTCTGAAGGAATTCTTTCATTTGCAGGGAAATTGTCCCAGACAATTTTCTCACAAGAAATTCTCTTACTTAGTTTCTTTGGAAAATGGCCCTTCAACAACCTTGCAATGTTCCTTTTTATATTTTTTGTATTGGTCCACATACCCTTTAGAAGATTGAAAATTACCCTTCAAAAGAACTATTTGGCCATTCAGAAGAATTACAAACCTCTACTTTCCTTTCATTGTTTTGAAATGATCCATTTAGAATAGTTGAAAGCACCCTTTTAAAAAGTAACAAGGGTGTACCTACCCTTTGAATAAATTGAAATGATCCCTTCAAACTTTTTACAAACATCCATGTGCCCTTAAAAAAAGCTATCTTGTACCATTGGCTTCAAAAATTTCCCTCAAAAAAGTTGAAAGCACCTTCAGAAAAGTGAAAGTGTCCTTAAAATAAATTGAAAAGGACACTTAGAAAGAAAGTCCTAGAAAAAAAGTCTGTAAGAATTCATTTGATTTATCTTGGACAAAAATTCTGAAAGAAAGACTTTGAGACTCTGACAAAACTTATAAAAGAATTATTTAGGCAAAAAACCTAAAAGAAATAGTCTTGAACAAAAGCTTGAAAGAATACACAACCTGAAAGAACTCACTTATGCTTGGAAAAAAGTTTGAAAGGAAAAAAAATTGAACAAGAACCTGAAGAAATATTTCTCAAAGGAAATATTTGAACCTTCACCATGAACTTTGTACAAAGTTTTTTATGTACAAAGACACACACTAGACACATCCAAACATATGAAAAAAGAACTATTTTTTCAATATGGATGGCCAATTTTGGTTTGAAAGACCAAAATTTGGTTGATAGTTACATCTCGTGTTATCCCTAATTTAACTCAATATGATGTACTAGTAAAATCATGGATTATAGTAGTAGGTGTAACACTTGATAAGAATCATGTTTGTATCATATTTAACCTGAAAGTTGAGACTATTACTATATAAAGGGAGAAAAAAAATTTAAATAAATAATAGATAATTAAATAAATTTATTCAGCTGAAGAGAAAACATATAACTAAATCAAAACATGAGTGAAATATTTAATTCTTAAAAACCAGTATCCATATAATGGTTGTGCCCATGAGATTGAGCTAGTAGATAAGTCTAGTATCAAAAGTGTATAAGAGGACTATTTTTTCTAAATAAAAAAATAAATGTCTTGAAATATCCAATATATTATTGTGGAACATCCCATCTATTGTATACTTCACTATAACACATAAAAAATTTCTCAAAATATTAAAAAAAAATAAAAATCAAAATATTAAAAAAAAAAAAAATCAAGACCTAAGTATGACATGTTATCTAGTTTCCATTGTTAATTTAAGATATTTATCACTCATTTTTTATAATACATATCATGGTTCATACACACATGCATTTCATGGTATGTATGAGTGATATTAAGGATATACAAGATAAACATAATATATATGCATATTTACAAGACATTCCTATTCCCAGTGGCCATGCCAATGATCAGAGCATCTCATTCCATACATAACATTAATATATGTTATATATTTTTATGACATTACCATTTATCATGTTGAGCTACATTGAATACTTACACATGTCTTAGTATTTCTTGTATTATTTTATAGTGCTACATTTCTTTGATATGTTACTTTGTTATACTATTTTTTTATTCTTATCATATAGGATAATAATTTGGTTTCCCATTGTGTTTGGACCTTCTATTTGTGTGAAATATAGTGATATTATGTTCTTTTATTATTTGTGTCATTGCCATGACATTATGTTATTATGACTACATACATTTATGACTATTTACTGAGCTTGCTAAGTTGATTGAGTTTTTGGTATCATGATCAATATCACACACTTGAATACTTATTTTTGGTGTTGATTCACATCATGGACCTTCACACATAGTTTATTATTCATTTCTTATGTCATTGATGGTTAATACTTCATACCTACTTTTTATTGTTATCTTGACATGAAACATGTATTCCTTAAATTATATGTTTTATATATTCTTTGATTATCTATTAAATACTACATTGACATTTTCTCCACATGTTACCATATGATTCTAAAGGATCACATATTTTTACATAGCATTATGTGGTTTACTCTTTTATTTTGAGATGAGTAATTAAAAAATTGCATCCCTCACATCAAAATGGGGGCATATTAATGGGTATTTCATATATATTTAATCATCCATGGATATAAAATTTAGTTTTTGGCATATATTATATGATCTAAAGAGTTCATAGTGGTTTACATTATTAGTTTGGTTGAAAATCTAGGATAAATATTTTCAAATTTAAACATATTTAATAAGAATAAAACTCCTAGGTTTTAATATATTGATATAGTGATAATAAAAATTGGGTGATATGAAATGGTTAGTACATATTAATAAGAACATTATTTACAAAATCTAGATACTTACATATTGATATAGATTTATGGCATATCCCATCCATATGCACACATTTCATAGGAACATGAATTAAAGGCTTTCAAAATTTTAAGATTTGGGACGCTTAATATATAGATTCATAACATTATATATATATATATAATGTTATGAATCTATATATATATATATATATATATATATATATATATATATATATATATATATATCATTTTATATCTAATTAGATTAGATTATAGGAACATATAAATTATTCATAAACATAAAACTATAATAGCCTTATATTTTTACATTGATGATACCTAGAAGTTATCACTTTGAATTTATATGTTGGTTTGTAGTGGTTAATTCAATTATCCGAGTAATGTGGTTGACTTTCAGTCTTGATAAAAAAAACTAGGAATTACTCTACAATCCCAATGTGTGGCTTCCACATATCATCTTGGGTTTCAAGATAGCTATATGAGTAATGTAGTTGAGGTTTAATTACACTCAATGACCTAAGAATTAATCAGTATTCAATGAAGGTTAGGGAATTTATCTTCCCAACCCATAGAATTTACTTAGTAAATAAATTGGGTCATGATCACCATAAATTTATCCAAGTGATTCACTAATTAATCACAATTATGTAATTCTTAAACAAGGAAACAACATCCTCAGTGATAGGACATAGGAAAACATGGTTCACCTGCATATATGTGTATTCCTTCCTAATTTATTTTAAAATTTAAAATTTAATACATATCAATTGGTTTTTTACTATTAATTGTAGGCTGTATGATTAAAGTTACACATTAGAGCCTAATTCCAAAGATAAATTTTGTTGTAAACAATCACATACATCTCTTTATCCTTTTACTATGAAATTGTATTTCATTTCAACACTAGAATGAAAGGGAGGAATTTTTAGACACTAAATTTGGTATTAGATACTTATAAATTTAAATTTATACCTATATCTACTTTACATGACTTTCAAATAAGCATATGGCTCTAATTTTCCATTCTCTCACATTCACGTGCTTTCCATGGGTTTAAAATTATCAATTTCATACTATTAACATCTATTAATTATATACTATATGCTAACCTACTCAATATAATATTTAAAATATATCTATATTATCAAAAATGAATTTTAGTATCTCAAATGAATTTGTAAGAATTAGAATATTTCAAAAAAATTGATTTGTATAAAATAGATGGAATCCTCATGCATGAAGTAAGGACTAATTTTCAAATTTAAATAAATATTATGATTTGATCCATATGTTTCACATGTTAATGGTGTGGTAAAGCACCCAAAGAGTTCCATATAAATACAAAATATTTTTAATCCTATTTGCTATCTGGAATTGTCAAGCAATCCTACTATACAAATCTACACATTCAAATGGACTACCCTCCTCTTTTCAGTTCAACCATCAGTTACAAGGATAAGGTCCTTTCCATGCCTGAGATACCTAAAATATAATACAAATTTGTAATTTTCAAATATTTAAATATATATCACAATTTACGTTCATTTAAGGATCATTATTTCACACATACACCAAAATAGGGAGAACTACATGTGGTTTTAACTCCCTCTTCAGATTATTATATATGTAGGTTGAACTCTAAAATTAATTAGGGATTTAGTTGGGTAAAATAAAACCAAAATTTCCCCATTTTTGTGCCTAAATCTATTTTCAAATGTGAACCTAAGGTTTAATAGTAGACATAATCTCTTAGAATTGCATGCACAGATAACTCCTCAAGATCACACGCAAATTATTTACAAGTAGGTGAAATAGCCTATATGTAAATAAAGAATAAAATACAATGAGTTTTTTTTTTAGGTTTAAGATACTAATGCCAGTTAGTAACATCAATAAGTTGATTATTTTATCCATGTGTGACTGGAGGCACAGTTCCTAATGTGAGTGATTCTTGATCTATTTTCCCACTCTTTTCCCACATGCATTCATTTTTGGACCTACACAGTACATTAAAACACTATGTATATTATTCCATTAGGCATTTTATATTTAAATAAAATGGAATTATCAAATTATATTATTGTTTTTTACATTAATATTCTTATTTATCACTATGTTCTATATAATCTAAATTAGTTCAATGTTTTATACTTGTTTGGATACACATAATAAAAAATAAGGTAAAACACCTTATTGGGAACATAGTGATCCATAGGGTGATAGATGGAAATGATTCATTATTACAACTCTTCTATTATGACCACAAATTTTTAGTGTGTATTTCTATAGATGCAAAAAAATTATTAGAGACTTGGAAATATTACATTTGAATTTTATTTGACATACATTCTTTCTGTGCACATACGTAATCTTTCAAACTATTCTCCCTGACCATTTTCATATATATTTGACTCATCCAAAAAAAAGTATCATTATTAATATAAAAGATATCCATATTATATTCATAAATTATCTATCAACCTATGCATATATTTTCTATACCCTAGGTCACTATGTCCTCCCTAAATGTTTTTAGAAACATTTAGACATTGTCAATTACCAACAATGTTCACCTTCACTAGCATTGGCCTAAGTTACTCAAATGGATATTTTTAAAATTAAAATCCATCCCTTGGGTTAGTCCACACATGTTTCATTTTATTTATGGGTATAATTACCCAAAGAGTCATATATATATATATATATATATATATATATATATATATATATCATATGGTTGTTCTTATTTATCCCTTACTTGGTCAATAATTGGAAAACATATTAACACATTAAGAGATATATTTACACATCCTTGTGGAACTATCCTAAATCATCCAAATCTATAAAACCATCACATTAAAAATACCTAATCCAAATATAAACACTTAAATAAGGGTAAAATTTGTATATTATAAAGTGTATAAATCCAAAGATTTTCATTCAATTATATTGTATCACTATTTTGAACATATACACATAGGTGGGAGATCTACATGTAGTTTGAATAATATTCATAGTATTTCAACATAGAAAAATTTGATCCAATAAATGAGATGTGTTTGGGGATATATAAGACATATTTATAACCCATTTATTATATTTCAATAAATATTTAAAAGTATAGATATGTTTTCAAGGTAAAGGAAGGAAAAATATGAATCTATGCATAATATTGAGGGTAGTAAATTACTCAAAAATATATAATAGATAGGAAAAGCCATAGATATTACCATATAATAATGGACATATCCCATCACCACAAGTATTTGAGCATTACAAGTAACATCATGGCATACTTTGATACTTTATTTCTAAAGAAGAGTGATCACATATCCATTTCAGAATACATCAAATGATTACATACATAATGGAAAAAATAGAATAGTAAACCAAATAAATTAAAAAATAATTCATTATTGTTTTATCATTTAAATATATTTTAGGTACAATAATTCATCTTATAGCATTTAGATCTATTCAATTTATGTTATATCTTATGATATTTGAATATTCATAGCTTTATAATTGTTTAGATCACTAATTCAAAAATAATTTTAAACATTCTAGTGAGCTAAACCATTTATTTTAGTGTTAAAACCCTACATATTTATCCCCTAGACATTCATTCTTAGGGTTTTATTATTTTCCTACATTAGGGTTTGGATCTAATTTCTAATTTCTATGTTTTCACACAATCATAATGAAACACATAATTGGAAAGGATGCTAATAAATGAAATAAGTATATTAATTTTCAAGATATATTTTATTACATAAATCAAAATTAATGGATTGGGTATCTTAATAACAATCCATAAATGGTTGATGCATTATTATAATTTAACTAGATATGAATAAACAAATAAGTCTAAGATCATCACAATGAGGAAAAAAATGAGACATTAAATGATACTATTTTAAATTTCATAGTTAATGACTCTAAAATATGTGTTTATACCACTAATACAATTCCTAATATCACTATGTTAACACCTATAGATACACAAGTGATGCCCAGTCATATTTTAGCTATTCCTCATACTTTTGTAGATGTACCTACATGTATAATTGTATGCCCCCTATGTCATATAATCATGTGACATTTTTTATTTCCAAAAAACATGATGTGTCTCTTTCTAAATACCCTATGAAAATGATCCGTTATCTTTAAGATATTTTTTAATTAGAACATGATTGAACTAAAGTGTGTCATTTAACTGATTCTTAATTATTATCACATAAACAGTTGGTCATAAATATTTTAGTTTATCCCTTAACTAAAACATTATTTTCACCCAATTTACATTATATGATAATAAAGGTGATCTAGAACAACATTTTGAAGATTTTCATGCATCATGTATAGACTATGCATCAAATGATAAAATTTTGATTATGTGTTTTTGAAATGAGTATGAAGGACTATGCTTTATGATCATTATATAACCTCCATTTCCAATTAGTATTTGCCTTAAATGATTTTTACAATAAATTTTTATCTTATTTTTATATAAATATCATTGATAATTTATCTTATGCTCAAATTCTAGAAACTTAAGAAAGGACCCAATGAAATAATAAGTGATTATTTACTCCATTGCAAGATTATCCTCTCTAATGTTAAAATTTATATGGTTGATAATGAGTTGAAATAAATTTTTGTCTCTAATATGACAAATAATATGGTCAAAAAAGAGTTTCAAGGCATTAAATAAAATATTTATTTCTTTATTTCATGAATATATTATGTTTGAATGTTTCCAGTATTTTGATGACTTGTGTCATACAATCAAGGACCATGAATTTAAGCTCATCTCTATGAATAAGATAAAGAATGGGTCCAATCATCTAACATATTTTGGTGATTTTTTTTAAAGAAACCTTAATTTTAAAATATGAAGTGAATGATACTAATAATTAGTAAAAATTTAAAGTTAATGAAATCTCACATCTATTAATCAGATAATCCTATAAACTCCTAAAAGGGGTAGTTTATATGGTTATCCAAACCTTATCATATATATTATAGAATTTGTTTTAATGTGATTTAAAATATCTCTAATTTATATGGATACATACAATTACCTCATTCATATACCTAGCTCTGATTTCTTCTTTATATCCTTTTCTCTGAATCTTTGATTTGCTTACTTCTAGTAGGTACTTTATTCTTATCTTGACACCCTTGATCACTCTTACCTTTACTAGAATAAAAATACTCCTTTCACACATATTACTATTCTATATTCAAGACATATCATCATTAATTTACCTATTCACTCTCTTCTCTTAGTTAAAATACCATCCTCTCATACATAATTTTCAAGACTTCATTCTTTGTTATTACTTCAAGCTTGTTCATCTTCATATAGGTCCATAGACATAAAATCCTAATGTATGGTTTAAATTTATTATCTCCATAAATGGGTTCATATGGACATCTACCTTAATATTTTTATCCATCTTACATAACAAACCATAATACTCAATATCTAAGATAGAACTCTCAAACAACCCATTCTTTCCTCTTTAAGGCCTACTCTCTAATAACCCTATTTTAGCATAAAGCTTGTTGGTTTGAATAGAATACAGGGACTCAAGATGAAATAATACATATTTTATATAAAATTTATCTGATTCAAGTGTAAAATAATGTTTCAAGTCTAAAATCTCAATGAAAACCTACTAACTCAAGAAGCCTCCCTAACAATTAGGTCTCCTTAGGCCTAATTCACTAACACAGTCTTAGTTACCATTTTGCACAATATTATACCAACTTAAAACCTTAATAATAATATATATAAATTTAAAAAATGTTATTTTTCCAATTTTTAATAATATAGATAGGTGGAAATAAAATTTATTCAAGTTGCATGTTGAAAACCCTTGTCTTGGTTTCGATAGGCCTATACAAGCCTGAAAGCCTACAAAATGGGATAGATTGAGTTTTAAAAATAATTAAAAACTTTTGAAACATATATTAGGTATTAAAAAACTTTATTAACCTTTCTAATTAGCCATTTATTCATGAATAATCACCATACAGATCCAACATGCTAATTTATAGAATTTTATGTGCTTGTATGGGATTGCATTAGTAAGAATGAGGGTCTGAGTTGAATATTACACTGATAATTGTATTTATGAGCCTCAAAAAGGATAAAAATTATTAAATATATACTATAATATAATCCCAACACCTAAAAACTATTTAATGAAACTCAAAATAAATACTTTGTTGTCTTCCTTCTTGACTTTGTTAAAATAAAGTTTATAAAGTTTGTGTAAAGCAACTTGTGTCCTATAAATAAGTGCCAAGATTTAAATCTATTCAAATTAAAATAAAAATATTAGTTTTATAACATAACAAAAAATTATAACATTCCAAAAACATTCTCTTGAATCATTCTTTTATTCATTGGAGTCATTGCACCTACAATAGTCATACATAAAATTTACAAGGCAAGTAAGGTTATTTTCAATATTGATATTTTATTATATTTATTGAATAGATATACCTATTTTTACTTTTAATTTATCCTCTCTTATAAAAATTATAAATCTATCCCTCTCACCTACATTATTTCCATCCTTTCATACCACCAATCATTCAAGATAACTCCTTTTCAAGACCAACTCCAAGTAGGGTGGTAGTTACATTTGCCTTTCTTGGATTACATTATTTTTTCAAGACATGCACATTGAAAAAAAATTTACACACACTCCTAGGAACTAATAGTTCCATTAAAAATAATACATATAAAATTTCATTCACACAAGACCCAAACTACCACTATAGAACCTAATTACAATTTCAAAATTTTAAATTCCCTCTTTTTGGTGGGAAAACTCTAAAGGGATAAAAAAACACAAAACCAAGACTCTTAATGACTCAAACACACCCTATGGGACCTAAAATACCTCTCAATCTCACTCATGCCAAATATTTTCATCTTGAAACTCTCATACACACTAATTCCCTAAGTTACCTTGTGATGCTCTACATAAAGCTCCCTATGTGGGAAAATTTGAGCTCTTGTCCAAATTCCTATTTTCTTTCCAATTATTATTATTATTATTATTCTTATTTTATGATATCATATTTCTAATATTATTCTTATATTTATCATCTCTTATCATCTATTTATTTTGTCTTTGTCTCCTTTTCTTGTCTTTCGTCTATGCCAACTTATCCTCTACCTTCATGAAGTACATGATCTATTTCAACTCTATATCTTCTTCATATTATATATCCTACATATCTTAATTATCTTAATTATACTCTACCTAAAATGGTTGGTTATTATTCTTCACTCATGATCTTATGCCATAGTTTCCTTCCACATTTGTCATGGTTTATTCATGCACTCCTTGCTAGTTTATGATATTAAAAATTATTTCTCATTTGTCCTCATGCTCTAATGTATTATTATTGATATGTTATTCCTTCACCCCAATAATAATCTCATTTATATCCTATTTTGATACTTCTTCATGATACTCCATCTTCTCATGGTGAGTCTTTTGATAGCCTCCTTGCACATCTTATGATGACATCTCATTAACCAATTTAGATTCATGATAACACAATATTTAATGGTAACCTTTTCTCTTACTATTATCATGCATACCTCTAACCAACTCAGCTACAATATTACCAATTAAATATATTGATTTCTTACCTTGAAGTTTATTCATTTTCTTTTTATCTTGATCACCTACATATATCTCTCCTTCAATGATTCTTTTCTCTTCATCTCTTGGCATACTACTTGGAATGGTTCTTGGGATAAAAGTACCATATATTTTATCTCTCAGTGATAACTTTCTCTTAGTCCTTCCTAAGATCACCTTTGGAATGAAATTGTCCTACTCTAAACATGAATTATTCATCCAATCATCTCCTTTGTTAGGAATATGGTTGTCCTCCTCTTTCCTTAGACTCATCATGAGTTATTATGCTTCATTGCTTCTTTTATCTATGTGATCATGGTGTGACTCCCTCTCTTTCATCTGCATACCTACACCATCATTATTAGTACATATCAAATTACATTCTTGAGACTTGATAGTCTCTTCAAGGATCTCATGATCCTTTCCATCCTCACTTGATCTTGTACTCTTATTCCAAGCCTCTCTAGGCATCCATTTAATATTCTTAAATTGCTTATCCTATCCTCTTAAGATATAATCTTCACTTTCATCATTAACTTACAATAATTGTTTCTTGATAAACTCACATGATTATATACTTAGCTTGTAAATAGTTATAGGCTTTCCTTATCTTGAAAATTTGGTTGATTCACCTTGTACCAATACTTGTCCATCTTCTTTCCTACAACTCTTTGATTAATTATAATTTTATACCCTTATATGACCTATAATTTATCTTATTGAAGTTTTTTTATGGAAAAAATGATCATTGTCTTTGAAATATTATTTTTTCCATCTTATAATTTTGCCTCCAAGTCTTTTATGACAACTTCCACCTTCCTTTTACTTTGACTTAGGAACTGTAATAGGTCAACTTTAGCCTCCTACATAAATTCTCTCCATATCAACCCATCTTTCTCATTGTGCTCTTTCATAGCTTATACCATAACTTGTAATTTTGATCCCTATCCATCATGTGTCAAGCTAGGCACTCCTTCATAATGTAAATCAGTTTGTATGCCTACACATGTGTAGTTAAATGAAATATTATATATTATAATTTAAGACTTTAGAGTCTCTTTTTCCTTCTTGTATCCATACTTTTTGATCTAGGATGTATGTTATCTTATCCATTAGTGTTTCTCTCCCTTGAGACTATATTGACTCATGCCAAGTGCTCATGTCTTCAACTTATGTTCTATGGTTACCATTTTTCCTTTCCTATATTTTTTATGGCATGCTCTAAAGCTACCATCTTTATTTGAAATTGATCCCAACTTTTATACATAAATAGTTGATCTTGTTGCTCATCTAACAACTCTTCATCACCTAAAATCTCTTGCTCAAGATGTTATATATCTTATAAGAGATGTTTATCATCAAAAATTGAAATATTATTATCAATATTTACTATATCATCATTTTTCAAAATCAAACTTTTATCTTCTACATATTTGATTGCTTCATACAATACAAATTATGATTTATGATCTTCATACCTTTTGAGCCTATTTAGTTCAAACTTGACTCCATATTATTGATTAAATTATATTTATTTTATTCCTTTAATGTGTCATCCTTCCTCTTGAAGATACCCTTCTCCAAGCATTTATCCTCTTTCAGGGTAACAAATCATTGTATCTCCATACAATTCTACTCAATCAATTTCTTCTTCAATATAAGCATGTTGTTTCATATTTTTTATCCTTCATGATTTCAAGTTTTATGCCCTCAAATTTAACTTCTTATTTATTAAATTTTTTACTTGAATACACACATGACAATAAATCATCATATATAAAATTTTGAGGCTTGATTGCCTCTTTGTTTTATCTTTTAGGCTACTTTTTGAATGCCCTTAGATGTTTTCAAAATTGGATAGCTTCTTGTTTCCTTATATTATTTCTCATAATCTATCTGAGAGGATAGTGTACTATATTTATGATTCTTATAAAATATCTTTGTCTTGAATCCTCCAACATTTGATCTATACCTACCAATATTGCTCTTAACTCAGCTATCTCTCTTTCCATCTCTAACTCTCTTTTATTAACTTCTTCTCTATCCATCTTCTTTTGTAAAATTTATTTATTAAATACCTTCACTCTTTATCTCTCTTACCTTTACTTTTTCACCTTTTTTCAGACCTCACTTTGCCTCTCCTCTTTTATCAAGTCTATCTTACTTACTTTTTAGCACATCACCTAGGTCTCTTTCACCTTATCATTTTAGTATTGTTAGTCTTTTGCCTTAGACTTATTTTTCTCCTTTAATATCTTATTAAGATTTATCTTTTGATATTATAATATATTTATTATATTTTCAATCCTTTATGGATTTAGGGATTATCTGCCACTCAACCTCTTACCTTCTAGGTTTCAAAAACCTTTATGCCTCTCTTACTATATTCCTATAACATATAAATAATAACCTTTACCACTTAAACTTATAAGATTTCAAAAGGTCTTACCTTCATTGATACCACATAATCTAAATAAATACATAAACTTATAACATTCATATAATTAGATCTGATTTCTTCTTTATATCCTTTTCTCTAATCTTTGATTTGCTTATTTGTAATAGGTACTTTGCTCCTCTCTTGACACCCTTGATCACTCTTACCTTTACTAGACTCATAAGCCTCCTTGTACACATATTCCTATTCTCTATTCAAGAGATATCATCCTTAATTTAACTCTAAACTCTCTCCTCCTAATACACACACCATCCTCTCATACACAATATTCAATGCTTCATTATCTATTATTGATTCAATCTTATTCATCCTCATATAGTTCCATAGCCCTAAAAGCCTAATGCAAGGTTAGAAATTTATTATCTATAAAATTAGGATAATATGGACATCCATATAATCTATTTTTTCTCCCTTAAACATCCAACCATAATACTCAATATCTAATATAGACTCTCAAACAATCCACTCTTTCATCTTTAAGGCCTAGTCTCTAGTATCCCTATTTTATCATAAATATTGTTGGTTTGAAAACAATATAGGGGTTCAAGATTAATTAAAACTAGTTTTGGAAACCCTTTATCCCCTTATAAATTAATATAAAATTTTATGTCAAAAAACTTAATGTAAACCTACTAACTCACCAATCCTCCTTAGTAATTAGGTGTCCTTAAATGTAATTCACTGACAATGTCTTAATTATTATAAGTTATAGTAATATACCAAACTAAAAAATTAAAAATAATCTATATAAATTTAAAAAATAATTATATTACCAATTTTTAATAATATTTACTTTAATAAATAAAACTTATTCATGTTGTAAGTTAAAAACCCTAATCTTGGTTTCGACAGGCCTATACAAACCTTAGAATCTACAAAATGGGCTAGATTAAGTTTTAAACAAATATGAACACTTATGATACTTTTATTGTGTATTTAAAACCTTTATTCACATTTTTAAACATATATTTATTCAATAAATATCACCATAAGGCTCCAAGGTGATAATTTCAAGAATTATGTTGGTTTGTATAGGACTGTGTTAGTAATAATAAGGGTTTGAATTAAATATTTCAATAATAAGTGGATTTATAAGAATATAAAATTATCACCATTATTAAAAAAATACTCTAATACACTCCCAAAACCTCAAAATACTTTAATGAAACTCAAAAGAAACCCTATGTTGTCTTCAATCTTCTCTGTGTCAAAACAACGTTCTTAAAGCTTGTGTAAAACAACTTGTGTCTTGTAAATAAGTGATAATATTTAAATATAGTAAACTAAAATAAAATATATTATTTTTATATAATAAAAACAATTTTTTAATTCAAAAAAATTATCTTATTCACTGCTGTCATTACACATACAACAGTCATACACAAAATTTACAAGGAAGGTATGGTTATTTTTAATATTGATATTTTTTGTCTTTATTGAATGTATCTACCTATATAAAAACATAATTTATCCTATCCTAAAAACATTATTCAACTCTCCCTCTCACCTACATGCATTCCATCCTTTCATAATGCCAATCATGTAAGATACCTCTTTTCAATAAAAACTCCATGCAGGGTGGTAATTACATTTACCTTTCTTAGCTTACATTGATTTTGAATGGAATTAATGTTGAAAAAAAATTTAAACACACTAATAAAACCTACTAATACCCTTAAAAATCATACATAAACTTTTGCATTTCACACAAAACTCAAAATACCACTTTAAATCCTAGTTACAATTTCAAATTTTAAAATTCCCCCTTTTTTGCAAGAAAAATATAAAGGATAAAAACACACAAAACCAAGAATATTAATGCCTAAAAAATTACCATAAGGGACCCTAAAATACCTCTCACACTCACACTAGACCAAAAATGGTCATCATGAAACTATCAAACACACTAACACCCTAAGTTACCTTGTGATGCTCTACATCACTCTCCCTCTATAAAATGAGGTTAAAATGAATGGGAAAAGTATAATGGGGTTGAAATAAATCCATAATGAAATTATCACATATATGTGGTACATTCTAATAACTATTTTCTAGGGTTAAGGCATAAGATATATGATCTAATTGATGACAATGCTATTACAATAAATGATATTAATACATATACAAGTGATTCAATGGTACAATATAATTAGATTGTGAATTTTAATATATTTTATAATCCCTCTCCAAATATCATCACTAAATAAACAAATATTACTTATGATGTGCATATGACTTACAAATCACACTTTCCTCCAAATTTGTGTGCTTAAAACATTGAAGAATAAGAACATCTTATTGATGGTTTTAATGGTACATTTAAGAAAACATAATTTCATAAACTACTCTAAAACTTGATGATCATGATATTTTTTATTATTATTATTTTAATGTGCCATTATTTTCTTATTCTTACATCAACTCACAACTTATACCCATTGTCATGGTGGATAATGGGTCAATTGAAAACATTTGTACTATGAAATTTCCTACTAGTCTTGGATGCACACATGAATACTTGGTTAAATTATTTCCATGAACACATATATGAATCTATATATGAATATTTAGAAAAAAAATAAACAAAAAACACTATATATATGTGGTAAAACCTAAAATGGAGGTAAAAAAGCCCATAATGAATATTAGTTATTTGAGAAAAAAATTGACTCCATACATTCAATCTTCCTCTCACACTTATTCTCAGATAATATCCTTCATAGAACCATTGATTTAATATTAAAAATATATTAATACAAATAATATTTAATGTATTTTGGAATTGATTGAATGTTTTAATATCATGATTTTAACACAAAAAAATAATTATATGTGGAGTGCACTATTGTAACTAACAGGTTCAACCTCCCACCAAATTCACAATGGTAATAAATATAACTATTTATTTTATTATTTATTAATAATTATTAAACCAAATAATTTAAATAATTAAATATCTTATTATATACCCAAGTAATTTATACTATCAATATTTTAATGGCATGTTATATAACACTAGCATTAATTTTCCAACACCTACCCCCTTAATTTTAAGGGGTGATATATGACATAGCCACCTTTATAAAAAATGAATTATACTCAATAAAACATTTACAATGAGTTAGGTTGAATGTAACATTTGAAGGATTTAAAAACATTCATCATGCTGATCTCACCTTTTTAAACAAAAGGAATCATAATTCATAAACTACTTAGATAAATTTTAAGCTAGCATGATCATGAGACTACATCTCATATTTTCTCATTCTTAATCAACCAAACATTTGTAGCCTTTTACAACATAATTACCTCCATTACAACATATAGTTTTAATTATTGGGTATGTTATAAACTAACATATGATGAATTTTACCAAAGACACATATATTTACTTATTACAATGATTTTATAATTTGATAATAAGTATAAATAATAAGAATTAAACACATGGCCATTATGAAGTGACATTGTCATAAACACTCCCCCTCAATGGAAACTCTAAGAGGCCCAACATTATATAAAACTTGAAAAATGTGGTAACACCAAATAGTTTTATGAATATATCTACCACTTTTTCATTTGTAGGATCAAAATACAGATCAATATCACCATTAAGGACTTCTCTTAGATAAAATTCACATGAAATTAAATATGATTATTGATTTACTATTATATTTGGTTTATTGATAGATCTATACAAATTTAATTATCATAGATAAGGTTGGTATTGTGAGAAACATACAAATGGAGTTATTCTAACAACCTTCATAACCACATGGATTCTTTATCATCTTCCATAACACTTATATACTCTCCCTCTATAGAAGAGATATAAATAGTAGGTTGATTTTTTTTCTCTAGTGATAAAATTTGCACCAATATTCAACACACACACACACACAAACACACACACACACACACACACACACACACACACACACTCACACACACACACACACACACACACACACACACACACACACACACACACACACACACACACACACACACACACACACACACACAAAAGTAGATTTACGATATATAATATCATTAAGATGGTCAACATCACAATTACCATATAAATTAGCATGATTAATGAAAGAATAATATAACCCAAAAATTTTAGTTATTTTGATATACTGTAGTATCTATTTTACTAATTTACAAAGATTTAAGTATGAATACTATATAAATCTTGAATAAATACCTACAAAAAATTAAATATTTGGCCTAGTAATAGTTAGATAAATCAAACTACCAACTAGCTTTTTGTATAGAGTGGGGTTAGATTTATCATCGTTAAGTTTTGGATCAAGTTAAATCACCAGATTTAAAATGGTTATATATATGATTATAGTCAATCATATTAAACTTAATGATAAAGTTATGTGGATACTAAGATTGAGATACAATAATTGAATTTTTATCTTGAAATACAACCATTCCTAGAAAGTTATGATGAACACGTAGATTAGTAATATTAAAATATTGAATTAGTTTACATTTATATTTAATAAATAAACTAATTGATCATTAGTAATAATATCATCAACATATAATAACAGTAAGTTAAAATAATTTAACATATTAGATGATGGAAAGTCTCTTATTTTTTGAGGACCAGGATCAAATCCATCATGGGGATAATGATGGTTCCATTGATACATAAGTTATGGATAAGTAGGAATGTATAAAAGATTTTTAGAATATATAGATTTAAGTATTAATAGGTAAGGACCAAGACAATTAAAAAAGAGAATATTCAAATATAAACACATGAATCCTGAGGTCCATCCCAAAAAATTAAGCCAAGTCATTTAGAAAAGAACTATGAAATATGAGAAATATAATATCTAGGTATGAAACCATGCAACAATAATTTGTTATAAGTAAGAATATGTATGGTGATATTGAGGCCACCTTAATTATGGATAAGATAAGATCAAATATAATTTTGGGTCTATAGGAAAACTAATTCCAAGAAAATAACATATCCTAGTGATAGAGTGACTAAGAGCACCAATAAGTAAGGAGATGGTTAGTTTTAAGTCTCTAATAATCAAGGTATATGTGTTTCTAAATTTTGATAGATATTTTGAATCCTAGTAATATGTTGGTGGAAATTAGGAGGCCTTTAGGTTCACTGCTTGTTGGTATGTAATTGTCCATTTAATCTGTGGTGTTTTGGGCAACTTGTTGATTGTTTGTTTTGGTGTGGTGTCCCATGGACCATTGAAAGAGGTTTTTCATGTGATCTTAAATGTTTTATTTTTTACTCCCTTTTCCAATTATTTTTAACCTTTCAAAACCATTTTACCCTCATCTAAAAAACAATTAATGTAAAATGACTATTTTCAACTTTTATAAAGAGATCATTATCAAAATAATAGCTAAAGAACCCTAATTATTTAAAATAACTAATGATTTTAGAATATAAATTTTGAGGAGTTTTTTTATAAACCATAAATATATGTATTTTACTTACAAACATAATTTTATTTGTTAGGTTAACTGAAACGTTTAGGATGAGTCATGTAGATTTCTTATTCTAGATCACCATTTAAGAAAATAAATTTTACATCTATTTGGTTTATAATCCAACCATTCTAAAATATAATATTATTACTTATTAATCTAATCTAATATATATATATATATATATATATATATATATATATATATATATATATATATATATGCCATATTGTCAGTTTTATAAATCCAACTAGAACTGACAATATGCCATTTATGTGGAGGTAAAACAAGATCCCAAGTCTAAATTTTACTTAGTGATTTATATTCAACTTGCATAACAAATTTCCATTTATTGTCTTGAATAGCTTCCTCAAAGGATTGATGTTTACATTAATATAAATTCATACAAATATGATAAGTGTGTTGACTCCTTGTTATTTTATTAATAATATAAAGTAATAATATTATTACTTATTAATCTAATCTAATATATATATATATATATATATATATATATATATATGCTTATTAATCTAATATAAATTCATACAAATATGATAAGTGTGTTGACTCATTGTTACTTTATTAATAATATAAAGTAATAATATTATTGATTATTAATCTAATAGAATGTTTTTATGCTTATTAATATATATATATATATATATATATATATATATATATATATATATATATATATATATACACTCTCTCTCTCTCACACACACACACACACACACACACACACACACACACACACACACACACACACACACACACACACACACACTTGCATAACAAATATCCATTTATTGTCTTGAATAGATGAATCAAAGGATTGATGTTTACATTCATATAAATTCATACAAATATAATAAGTGTGTTGAATCCTTGTTACTTTATTAATAATATTAATATAATATATATATATATATATATATATATATATATATATTATATATATATATATATATATATATATATACTCTCTCTCTCTCTCTCTCACACACACACACACACACACACACACACACACACACACACACACACACACACACACACACACACACACACACACACACACACACACACACACACACACACACACACACACACTTGCATAACAAATATCCATTTATTGTCTTGAATAGATGAATCAAAGGATTGATGTTTACATTCATATAAATTCATACAAATATAATAAGTGTGTTGAATCCTTGTTACTTTATTAATAATATTAATATTATATTAATAAATTAGGGATTCAACCCATTTATTTATTTTAGTTTTAACATGAAGTGGATAAGGTTTCATTTTAGACTCTAGGTTATCCAAAATTGGAGCAAATTCCTTCAAGGCATATATTTCTTCATAAAGAGTAACAAAAGAGGTAGGATAATTAAAATAAGAAATCTTGTAGGGTTCTACAAAAGGATCACAATAATTCCTATCATTAATGATTTTCATTTATATGTGTCATAAAATATCAATCATTTTTGTTTTATCCATAACATACAAAAAAATTAATAATAAGAGGTAAGATCAAGTTTCTTTTTTTATTTAGGAATATATATGGAAGTAGGACTACCAACTATCCTAAGGTGAGAAAAACCTAGTTTATCATTATACCTCAATTCTAAGGATGTAAAATATGAAAATATTACTATGGACGCTATTTATAATGTTAATGATAGTATTCATGGATTTTCCCACAATAATTTTGGAACTTATGTAGAATGCAACACTGTTCTATCCATTTCAAGGGTTCAATTTTTCCTTTCAACAATTCTATTTTTTGTGCAGAATAGGGAGTTGTTAAATCTATTTGTATACCATAATTAATTTAAAATGAATCAAAATATTTAATAATATATTCACCACCATTGTCAATTATTAGTATATTAATAGAAAAGTTGGAAGATTTTTTCACTAAAACTTTAAATTATTTGAATTTAGATAACACTTGAAATTTATTTTTAATATAATAAGACTAGATCATATTAGAGTAATCATAAATGAAAGTAATATATATATATATATATATATATATATATATATATATATATATATATATATATATATATATATATATATATATATATATATAAACCTTAAGAGATGTAACTTATATAGATCTTCTAACATAACTATGAATAGGATCTAAAGGATGTTAGGATTTAGCATCATGATATTTTTGAAAGAGTTTATTGTATTGCTTACCACGTAAGCAACCCTCACATGTTTCATGATGAGAATAAATAAAAATAATACCAAACACAATATTATGGTGAGACATATCATATAAACATATAAAATTAACATGAATAGTTTTTCATGCCACAATTGAGATTCATTTCTACTTTGTGATGAAAGTTAACATATAAAAGAAGCAAAAAACATATATAGTTCATTATTTTGAATTCTTTTAACAATCAGAGAACCAAGTTGATTATTAATAATCCAATTATTATTTATCAAAATTATTTTGAAAGTATCATTTGTAAGTTGAGAATGAGTTAACTAATTTTTCTTAAGCTTATGAAAATAGAAAACATCATTTAACAATACATTTTCAAATTAAATCCTTTTGTTGTATAGAAGTTTCTAGAAATGAATTATTACCTATATAAATCCTTTTATATATATATTTAGTATCAGATAAAATAATTAATAAAAACATAATGTGATGTGACATACCACTATCTAAAATCCATACATTTTTATTAAAATAAAATAAGGCAACATATAGTGCACTAGTGTTAACATTATGACCCTAATTAGCAATTTTGGTTTTTATTTTTCTATTGATTATGATTAGAACCTTTCTTCACTTTGTTATTTTTAGATTTGTTATTAGATATATTATTTTTTTATGTCTTCCATTTTATGTTTAAATTTACCACAAAGACTAAAATTTTCATTAAATTTGAATTTAAGATTCTTATTTCCATATTTTTGTTCCCATCTTTACCATCGGTAGATCAAGTTTAAAATTAGATTTTTAGTTTCTAATGTTTTTAGAAGGACTATTAAGCATGATAAGTTCCTATAATGTCTTCCTAATGGTGTTTTTTAAATCATGATAAGAATATTTCTAAGTTTTTAAGCCATAAATTTAGATTTAATATGGATTTTTTAAATGTTATAATTTGACCCATTCAATATTTATGATTTATCTAGCCCAAAATTGGGAGAATCCATAACTTCCCTTCAAAGTTCTACACTTTTAAGTTTTTTTTTTAATACTAAAATGATACTAAAAAGGTTTTAAAAAATAAACATTATAATGTGACTTTATACTTTATTTTTGTAATTAAACATATATTTTAGTGTTTAAAAAATAATAACCACTTAATTATATTCAAAACAATTGAAAAAATGCAAAAAAATTGTAATTATAGTAAGAGTCACAAGTATGTTAAGATGTTTTTAATATGGATAAAGAATAATCTTTTTAAAATAATAAACTAAACTTTAAGTTAATATATTATTTTAAAAAGAAGTTTGACCAAAAGAAATGATTAGCAAGTTTTGAACCTTACACTTCAATTTTATAAGTGTTCTAAAAATTTGAAATAACCAACTCTCCTACTACACTTCATGAAACATACATGCAAAATATAATATTTAAATCTTATTTAATCAATATTCATTAACTAAAATGTATATAATAGCATGCATTTGAAAATTCAATCACTTGTTTTTGTTTTTTGGTAAAAAAATAATTGAAAAAGGGGCCCCACTTGTGTTTGCATGTATTTTTTATTTATTTAAAAATTCTTTGATAAACCACTTTTAAAAAATATTAACATACCAAGAAAATGCCATTCTGTATAGCCATAGTGTAGGGAGGAGTTAGGGGCATAGTTGGAAGTGTTTAGGTGGATAAAACATGCATTGATAATGGTCATATAACCTTTACATAGGATCCTAATTGATGAAACATAGTCATTGATTACCAAACAAAGTTTTCTTGATTATTTTTAGCCATACTAGGTTGTACATGCATGCTCAAGAGGGAGAAATGTTTTTCTATAAAATGATTAGATGATTCATAGGATCTATAGGAGGTCTTAGTAGACCAAAAACACTAAGGATCCACCTTTAGAATAAATAAACATGCTTTATAAGAATTGAAATGAATTCCACTAGTTTTTACACCCTCTCAAGATATACAATTTCATACCATCATGCCATAGGGAAGTTTTGCTTGCAAATTTATTGTTTGATTTTTTATTATATTTAAGTTTGTGTTCTTATTTGATCAAAATACAAAGATTAAACTCTATAGGATCCATAGGGATACAAAATTTAACTTTTTTTTCCTCCTATGTCATACAAAAGGTTGTCAAAAGATAATATTGTAATGCACCTTGTGAAAAACAAGTGACTTTAAATACTCATTGACATAAGATTGCCTAATAAATACTAATATCCCTGCTAAGTAGACTATAAAAAACTCACCTTTGGATACATGATGAATATGGGACCATTGATACTCTTATTTGACTTTGGATAATAATGTTATTCACCACCCATTGAAACATGCTTTAGGTATGGACAAGGTGACTATGCTTGATCAATGGTAATACTCCTTTGGTGGTGATGATTTCAAGGTGATTGGAATGAGAAAATGATAAGATTTGGATAAGCAATACCTAGATTATTACCTTATGTTTCAATTGAGATTATGCTTTTACTAGGTTTTATATTGATCCCAATTCATGATCTTATGAATTAATTGGAAATATAATTATGTTGGTTTAAGTAATTGATTTAGAATGATTATTATTATAAACCTTAACTATTAGGATATTGAATTTTATGGGTGAAATAAGTGTGAAGGATTAGGTCAATGCCAATAAATGAAATAGGACTACACTATGCATTATCACAGCATATGTGATCATATCTTTGACCATTTCCTATCTAAAACCATAACTAGTCTAATTTGAATGCCTTAAATGCCATTAAACCCTTTTACTATTATTAATTTGTCTTAATGGATTGAAATAACTTTTTTTTTTATCAAAACACCTTTGGTTGGTCATCTTCAATACATGAGGACAAAGTATACTAGCATCTACAATGCCTTATAGCATAATTATAGATTTGTCCATTAATTTACTTTTCCTTGAGCCCTATGTAGGGAGGTGGTTTATCTTAGAATAAACCATATGAATCTATTATATATTCCATTTTACATTATGTGATAACAAAGAGAACATCCATTTATGAAGGCATGGGCTAGAGAGTAAAGTGGTTGGTCAGGCTAATGAAAGAATAAACACATGTCATGTTTTGATTAGATTTTAAGGAGGAAAGAACACATATTTAAGGAGGGAAGATCTTAGAGAAAAGGTTTTTGGACTTTTGGAATCTTTAGCCACCTTGGTAATGAAGGAAGAAGATAAGGGAAATAAGAAGAGAGGTTGGAGAGGGAAAGACTCATCTAGTATAAACCTTTTAAAAAGATCCATAAAAGGGCGTGTATAATCTAGTACATATCATATTGACTTGAATATATTGATTTTTGATGAAACTAATTTTGTGTGATTATTTATTGAGTTATCATGTTTAATAGGAGTAAGGCCACTTGTCTTACTTATTCTCTTTTCTTATTTTATTATGGTTGTTCTTGGGTCACCCCATAGTTTTTTTATCCCTTGTGTGTGAGTTTGAAGTTTAGATATTCCTCCATGATAGTATTATTTCTTAGTATTTATACTTATTATGATAATAAGTATTGTCATACTATCCTTTTGATGTCTTGAAAGGTCACACTCTTCATGATGGAGGAAGGGGTAGGTCTCTCATGTTGGACATGATACTAGGTTGCCTAATTCCTCTCATTATTTATTATAGAATATATCTTAGTGGTTTTATGCCTTATGTGTCCTATCCTTGTGATCTTTGTGTTTTATATTTTGTTTATTTTAATTGATAAAAATATATTTGAGGTTGGTAACCTTTTCACTTAGATATTCATGGATTGTCACCTTGGGAGTAACTATCTCCTTGACCCTAAGACATCTTGACTATTTCCCACATTTACTTACCTTTCACCATGATATGAACATGCCTAGAGTTTGGATTCCTACTCGAGGGTGACTAAAGTAGATTTTTTATGATGAAAAAACTTTAGGAGGTGATCCCACCTTTTTTTTTCCAAATTTATACTTGGAGTGAAGAGGAGATCATCTTCAACTGCATTCTACTCATTTTTTGTTGCTTTTTATAACTAGCTAGAATCCAAGAATTTATTCTTAATTGAACTTATTATATTTATGTATTAATGATTGATTTTGGGATTAGTGTGAGAAACTATTATTAAAATACCAATAAAATGTTCTAGTTATTATTGAAGAGTTCTATTTCATAGTCTGATTAGTATACATGATTAATAGAACTCTTGATGATGGATCCCTATTGAAAATAGAATCCTAGTGGATGCTTGTATATTCATGACTGAGCTTAGCTAGGTTAATGTAATTAATACATATATCATATATTAATTTGAATATTTCATGGTTGTCTTATGCATTTCATCATGATTTACTCATAATACTTTTATTTTTAGATGGTCTTAATGTGTAAGACACATATAAGTAGGAAGGCAAGTGAGTTGGGTTGTTTTTTATAATGATATTAAAGATAATATTATGATATGTTTATATGAAGTTGGTTGGGAAAAACCCATTTTATAATAAGGAATAATATTATTAATATAAAATATTAAATAATTATGGATATACGTTAAGAGTAACCTTAATGGGTTTTGATCATGGATTTTTCTAGAAGGAATTTGCCAAATGAGAAGTAACTCTTAGGTTTGTATGGATCTTTTGATGAAAGGATAAGTATGCCATGCTTGGTTTAACCTTCGTTATAATCAAACTTTTTATGGATAATAAACTAGAATTATTTACCTATATTATGTATGTATATCTTTGGTAATTAAGTTTATCCATGTGTGGAAGAAATATTAAGTTATGTTGGTTGTCATTGAAGATAACAATTTAGCTTTGTAAAATAAAATGAATTTTGATATTAATCTAGTTTAATAATATATATTATGGAATATTTCCATTTAATTTTTCAATTTATTAAGCCATCTACAATAATCCTTCCAAATAACAAGACCATTTCCTTCTAAAATAAAAACTTATAAATCTTACCTTTACAGTAATAATTATGAGAAGGCATGAATGCTTTACATTTGACCAAGGTCAACTTTATAGAGGGTTGATGAAAGAAGAAGTTCATGAAGACATAAAATATATTCTCTATTATTAATCTTATTAAAATATTTGGTTAAGGTTCCTTTCCTTTAATAATATGAATAGGTCTTGGCATTAATCCTTGAAGTATCATCTCCTAAGGATAAGACTAGTCAATTCATAGGTTGAGTTGTTCCTTTAGTAGCATTTTATAGGTTGAGTTTCCTGTCAATTTTTTATAAGTCTAATAAACTAATGAGAATATTGGTTTAGTTTCAATCTTATTATTCATGTGAAAAAAATCATTTATCATAGTGAAGACCTTCTAGGGAAGTTAGGTTTAACTTCAATTACATAAGTGGTAGCAATCCTTTGAAAGATGTGTGTTACCTTGATTTAAATTATTTGTTTTACCTTATAAGTATCACATAATTCCCTTTATCTCATGCCTTAGCCAAATTTATTGGTTGATTGATTCTAGCTTTGATTTTGCCTTGAGCCTTTCTCTATTTGATATAAAGTAAATTATGGCCTAGATGATTGTTGATACCTTTGGTGACAACATTTTGACTAAGGCATTTTTGTGGACTTTTTCCTTAGTCAATTTTTATGAATTTTATGAGTGGTTCATATGAATCCACATGTTTTCATATTTATAACTCATGAGTGATGTTAACATGGTCTGACATATGGTCAATGCTAGTCTTGTAGGAAAGTGGGATGTTGCCATGTGGAATCATCCCAATGACCCAAAATATTGAAGAGGAACGTATAGAGTATGAAGCATCTTGGCTAGTGGGTGAGAGGGATGTTGCCACATGGAACCATCTTAATGACCTATGATCTTAGAGAGGACTGTATAAAGTGTGAAGCCTCTGGGATAACAAGTGAGTAGGATGTTTCCGCATGGCATCATGTCAGTTACCCATGATCCTAGAGGTGATCATATAGGAAACCTACCTTTATGCCAATAGAAAATCAAGATGTTACCATGTGGCATCATCCTAATGACCTATGATCCTAGATTTGATCATACAAGGATATTTTCCTTAAGATGGTGGGATAGCAGGATGTTTCCACATGGAATCACCCTAATGGTCCATAGTCCCATCAAAGTCCATACTAAGGGAAAAGACTTAAGACTAGTTCGATGTTTCCACATGGCATCATCCTAATGATATTTAGTCTTGGGGATATAGGTGCAACAAAAAAGCTTGTTGGACCAATATGTAAGTGGTAGGCCATCACATGGAAATAAATATACATGGGAACAAGAAGATAAATTGGCATGGCCTTAGAGCATGTATAAGTTTCCACGTAAACTAATTATATTTTTAATGGTTGAGGTAAAATTTAACATCCATATCAACATCATTTATTTAGTTATCATTTATCATGAGATCGAGAATAAATTTTGAGTGTTGGTTGATCGAACTAGGACTATGGTCTTCTTAATTTTAGTTTATGTCTGGTTAATCCATTATAGAAGTTAAATGATTATGTTTTAGGATTAGAATGTATTTTGGTGTCTATCAATTAATGGTTTGTTGGTTGAATTTGTGTATCATGCCTATATTTTATGGAAAAAATGGCAATGAGATTTTGGTACCAGAGCCCAAGTTAAACTCTAGGAGCTCTAGGGATGATTTATATGAGTTCATCACCTTTATAACTTTGGTTAATCTTGATTTGTGTAAATTAAATGTGGTCACAAAAGGAAGGAATGGAAAACACTATAGTGGGGTGTCACCATGATCCCTAAACTATGCAGTTAGTTAAAATATATGTTCAAATTCTTGAGACCCTATAACAACGGATGATTGTGTTAGAGGAAATGTTGCCTCATGTTTCTATGTTGCAAAAATGAGCCTCTTCATCCCAATAAGGGCATAGGAAAGTTGGTTAATATTCAACATCTCATCATCAATAAAGGATTAATATCCAACTTTAGTAGTATCTCAAGAGGCAATGTACTTAGAGATGAGCTCGACCTATGAAAGCTTTTAATGTATAATCAAGGAAGACCTCAAATGAAAAATTGGTAAATCAATCCTCTTGAGGTGTATGTTTTATACATGGATATATTGAGCATTATGGATGAAATTTTCCTAAGAACACTTGATCAAGGGATAATAAAGTCCTAATAAGGACTAGTTGTAAAGACCAATTTTTTTATAATCCATAGAACACTTATTTTGATTGTTCTATTCTGACAAAACATGAAATGCCTATGATAAAATATTATATTTGAAATGACAATGGTCCTTCTTGTTAAGAAGCACATGGTGATATATATATATATATATATATATATATATATATATATATGTATGTATGTATGTATGTATGTATGTCTACACACACACACACACACACACACATGTGAATGCACATGATGTTTTCCTAATATAGTGTTTATCTTAATAGATAAAATTATATTATGCTGCTACAATGTTAATGATGGATTATAAATCCAAAGGAATTTGTCTTGTAATTCTTAAAATAATGTTCATCTACAATTAATTTAAATAATATCTATGAAAATGTTGTAATGTTCTTTTGTTTTAAATTATCAATTTCTAGGATACATTGATTACGTATGTTTAAATTTTTAAAATGATAAATAAAGTATCTCTTATTGTCTAGAGCATAAAAACCATTCAATGATCCAAGATATGGTAAAAATCTAGTATTGAGGTGATGGATTAATCTAATATTTCCTTATGATAACCATTTGAGTGGCAATCTTGCATCTTGTTAGTGAAGTAAGATGAATCTCTTATAAACTAATTGGAGCAGGCATGTCTCTACATAATTATTCTTTCATGAAAAGAGTATGTTATATTTGAATAGATTTAGGTTATTAATTACCTTTTGTGAATATATGATCATAACCTAGTTATTAATGTTGAGTCAAAGTGAATATCAAATTGTTACAAGGGTATCTTCTTGTCTATGAAGCATAGGGAATGGATTAAGGTAACCTCACACATTCTTGATATTATGATGATAAATTCTTAAATTGATTAATTTGTATATATATATGAAAGTATAGAAGAGTAGAGAATCATGATTACTGATATTCCATGTGGCAGAAACTTTGAATGAATACATATGGTATTACTAAATTATGGTGGTACCATACTAATGATGGACTATAAATCTAAAGGAAGTTAGCTTATAATGCTTAAAATAATGCTCAAGTAATATTAATTGAACTAATATTTATTAAAATTTTGTAATGACCTCTCTTTTGAAATTATCAATTTCTAGGATATACTAATTACATATGCTTAAATTTGGGAATGCTAAATAAAGTTTATCTTGTCGTTTAGAGCATTCAGACCATTTGATGAGACAAAATATGGTAAAAATATAGTATTAAGGTAATGGATTACTCTAATATTGAATTATGATTACCATTTGAGTGCAAATATTGAATCTTGTTAGTGAAATAAGATTAATCTCCTAGAAACTAATTGGATCAACCGCATCTCTTCATAATTATTCTTTCACGAAAATAGTATGTAATATTTGAATAGCTTTAGGATGTTAATTACGTTTTTGTGCATATATGAGCATAAATTGATTGTTAATTTTGAGTAGGAGTGGATATAAAATGGTTAAAAGGTTATCTTCCTATGCTTGAAGCATAGGGAATGGATTAAGGTAACCTCACACATTATTGATATTATGATAATAAATTAATCAATAGAATAATCTGTATTTATGATAATGTTGATTGGTTGAATGAAAGTCTAGAAGATTATATAATCATAATTACTAATATTTCATGTGTTATAAATGTTGAATTATTAAATATGGTATTACTAAATTGTAACATAATGATAACATGCCAATTTTTGATAACTAAAACAACTAACTACCTTCGATACTTGTATAACATTGTATGTTAAGAGGAATCATAAGTGATAAATGTGTAGGTGATTTTATCCTAAAATGATACCCCTAAATATATATTTATATAAACATTATGTATATGCATAATATTTATCATTTTCTTTAGATTCATTTATTGGCATTGATGTTAAGGTGATCATAGTAGACAATGCATTAATGATAAAGTGATAGGCTCCAAGTGGATTTTAGAGTACATATCATGTGTGTAGTTATTTGAGGTGATTAAACATGTTTGAGAGGTCAAATTATGGGTAATTAGTTCTTGGTGTACTTATGTAAGTGAAATGATTCCATTGGAATAGTCTTGTGAAGGTCTAGGTGATCCTAGTCATCTTGGTAGAACTTCTTGAGTAAGCAAATTGATGACATCAAAATTCACATGTGTGAAGGTTTCAAAAAAAAGTGGTCTTATGGTTTTTTCCATATTTTTTCCTAGATAATGTGGTTAAAAATTAAGGTCTTGATATGGTGTATATAAAAATTTATTATGGTTCAAAGTTGGTCTCCCACGCAGATTTCACTATTTTCCATACTTAGCCAAATTTGCAATATCAAGTGACCATTATACAAAGGAAAACCAATCAGTAGTATTTTTTATAAATTTTGATAATAGATTAATTTCATGGTTGTGTAAAAATAAAATTGGTAGAGTAATTCAATATAAATCCAATAAAACTAATTAGGAGGTTTTACTAGTCTTACAATTTCATTTATTGCATGTGAGAGTTGACTATGTTTTTTATGAATAAACCAGGTTGCACATAAATGATTGTAGAAGATAAAAAATTGTTAGTGTAAAAATAAAAAATGAATTAAACTCCATATTTATCATCCTAAAAGTGATTTGGAGCTTTGAATATCCATACAAATGAAGTTATTGTAGGTTAAAGTTGACTTTTATTAACTTTAATTATTGCAGTTATGAGTAAGCTTCTTGTAATGGAGTTTATGAGCCTTTGGAGGATGAATGAATGTGTATTATGGATTGGATTATGTTCCTTAGGTCATGTTATTTCCATCCATTTGTGTATTGTACATGAAAAGTTTATATTCAGTTAGTTTGAGCCTCTTTTGTGATGATAGTGTTTTTGGGCTAATTAAGACTAATAGGTCTTTAAGACCTAATAGAGGTTTCAGAGTATGAGAGAATGATTTGATGTTTATTAAACATGTAAATAGATAATATATGATTAAATTTAATTTTTTAAAGTTTTTTGGGTCATTTTTAAGGTCAATATTGATCATAGTGGCTCAAAGTGTTCCATGAAGGTGAATTAGGTCTCCATGGGACCTATTGAAAGCTTTAGGGCTAAAAAAGGTTTCATAAGGGGGAGCGAGTGTCTTGGAAGTGGTGTATGACTTTTTAAACATAAATAAGTCATGGATTAAATTTTGGTAAATTTTATTAAAAATTTTCATCATTGGTTAATGGATATTGGTATCTAAGTGTAATGTGTGGCCTAATGGAGGGTTAATTGCTTAGGTCTTGCTTAAGCCTAGTGTGTTATTTGGAGTCATTTAAAGCATGACCAACCTAATGAGTTGATGTATATTTTATGTAAAGTATATTAATACATATTTTTATATTTATCTAAATGGTATATAATCCTTAATGGTTAATTAAAGTGTCATGGCTGACCAAGATTGATTGGAGAAAGAATAATGCATATGTACAATGCCATTTTAGTCTCATTGTGATAGTTAAATAATTTAGTGTGTGAAAATAAATATATATGAATTTTCATAAGGTTAAGAGGACATTAAAAATATAATAAAATAATTTTGATTATGTGACAAGGGTCTAACATTACTTGTTATAGATCATGATCAATTAAGAAGATTTGTTTTAAGGTTATTCTGCCTATTTTGCTTAGTTGGCCTAATTGGGCTAGTTAGACAATTGGAGAGAGAAGAAAATGGTATGAGTGTTTTCATAAATGCGTAAGGAGATAAAAATAATAAAAATAACATGTTTAATATTTCATGAAGATCAAAAAATGATGCTGAAGTTAATCAATAAGTTTTGTATTTGATTCAAGGCATAATTAGGCCTAGTTTTTCTAGATCACCTAGAGTGAAGAAGTGCATTGAATATATGTTAGAAGAGTAAATAAAAGGTTATATATGGATGATATTTATGATGTTAAAATAATTTATTTACATATAATAAGATCATATTTTGAATGAGGAATGCCCTCAAGGTCATGAGCATGTGTATGAGGAGTATAGAAGAGAAAGAGTTGGTGTATGCCTATGTAAGAGGCAAATTTGTGTTTGTATGAACTACCATTAGTCGTATGAGGTATATAGGTAGGTTTGAAGTTTTTATATAATTATAGTACCATAATTAGGTGTTTAATACATCATATCAGATGTGAATATCAGTTTGGATGTGATTGAGTTGGTGCTTATCATCTAGGGGGTTGTAGCCTCTTTGCTAGTTGGTGCTAGCTAAAGTTTAAGGGGGTTCTTGACTGAATTGAGGGGTGGGTGCTCCTCGATCAGTTGGTGATGATATAAATTGAATAAATATATTTATATGATAATATTACAAATCTTTTTTCAAGTATATTTTCTTCCTCATGAGGGTTTGATCTGTAAACTTTAGCAAAATACACTTACATATATTGATTTTGCTTAATAATAATAATTTATGAAATTAATTGATATTTAACTTGAAAATTTATTTAAAACAAAAAAATTTCAAGAGACATCCAGAAAATCAACACACATAATTTTTAATGGAGTTTACCTGATCTGGGCTACATCTCTAATTTATGCTCAAAGGCGGAGCTAATTAATTATTGATGCAAAATTTCTTTATACATCACCTTATCCCTAGTAAGGGTTCTCAATCTATAAATAAATGTTTTAGTGCCACTATCTCTAGCTCTAAAAACTAGTTTTAGCTCTCAAATCTATCTCTTGGCTTTTAACTCTAGTTCTTAGCTCTGAACTTTGGCTCTGGCTCTTAGCTCTTGGCTCTCAGATCTGATTATTCTCATGTCTAGTGTGTTGTTTTTCACACTTTGATTGTGATTTCAAATGACCCCTCCAGACCCTTTATATAGGTTCACAAGTTCATAAAAGGTGGTCTTGGATGATTATCCTTTCCAATTTTAAATAATATTCATAAGTATCCTAAGACCATTATTTGTTGGAATTAACATTATACCCTTTTTTAATAATAATGGGATTAATATTTATCTCCACCTTTCTTTTATGGGATTTATATTTTCTCATTACAATTTTATATGAAATTTTTATAATAGCTGACAAATTTAATTTGTGGGATTTCAAATAATTATCAAAATATTAATTAACTGTAATATATGAGGAATGGGTGAATTAATAAGCCATAAGTTGTCCTAGGTTGTGGGTTTTTTTAATCCCAGATAGAAATTATTTTAGACATATTTAAAAATGTCTTTCTTTACCTTTATAATTCACCTTAGTCATATGTGTCTAATACAAATTTGTTCATGTGTATCATGCTATTTTTTCCATGTTCCATCATTCAATTGGTCTATGTTGCCACGTCATCACTTTTACCAAGTTTGACCACAACCTTGACTGGTCATAACTTCCTCATATGAACTCGGAATCGGTCTATTAAAAATGTGTTGGAAAGCTTGTGAAGAGATATTCACCATAGAACTGATTTGGAAATGTTACATGCTGGTAAGTTTTTGGATTTTGACCAAATTTGACTACTTGTTGGCTTGTTTTGACTAAAACTTGGATTGGCTACACAAAGAGAATATGAGCTCCATTTTCTATGTTTCGCATACCATTGGAAAGGTCTCAATAGGATCTACACAATGATGTAGGTTTTGGTATACTTTGAGACCTTTTATGAATTGACCTCTAGATCAATCCTCCCCATTAAGAAATTTTTTTGTCCTCAACAAGCTAGTACTAGACCTGGTACTCCATATGAAGATCATTACATAGCTTTAACTATTGTGAAAATGTTGTATGTCACCTAGTGTTATAAAAATCACCATTTTATAATTTCCCTCTTAGGGTCTTACATAATAACACAATTTATAAACATTGCCCTTCTTGGGTCTTTAAAAACATTGTAATTGTACATAATGATTACAAACATTTCCCATACTTGGGTCTTATGAATTTATAAGTAATACCTATATTCAAACATGAATACATATTTGCACATATTGAAACATATAAATTAAAATATACAACCTATCTTTTAAGATGTTCATGATGCTTCTCATGATGACATCTTCATGTTTCCCTATAGTGTTTTTTATATAACATACATGACTATAATAACACTAAAGGCACCATTTTCCTATAATAGTTATTACCAATGTGCTCGTATGAGATATTTTATCCCATCTTTTACAATGTTATACCAATTTTCCTTCTTGGAAAAATTTACCTTTCTCAAATAAAATATGGTTTCCCTATGGCAATGCCATTAAAATAGAGTGGAACCACATCTAATTTAAATTCATCTATAAAGTTAGAGGTAATTTCAAAACCTATTTTACATGTCTTACTTGCATATATGTTATTACCACCATCTATCTTATCCATAGAATAGGGTTGGAAATGTGGCTTGGTTTCCAAACCTAGGGTTTCTACAACATCTTCTGAGATTAGATTATTTTGATAATTTTAATCAAAGATAACATCTATCTTAAAATGATTAATGATTATTATTTTGAATAAGTGTTGATTACCTATTGATGCAAAAGATTGCATCCTTGGCAGGAGGCCAAGATCTTACCTTTTTCACGCAATAATGGAAACTCCCCTCTCGCCTGTGGGACCGGTGAAGCTAGAGGGGAGAGTCTCTAGATGAGGGCTAGCTCCATATAATGTATCTTCTAGGCCCTAGTTTCTCCTACTAATAACAACTAAAATGAAAAGGGGGGATGAAAAGGGAGAGAGAGATGTTAGAAATAGAACCTAAGCCTAAGAAGTAAAAGGTGATACACCAAAAAATGTGATCTACCTAGCCCAAATATACACTTTTCACCAAAAGGAAGTGCCTATACACTTCATCTAAAGTGAGAAAACCTTCTGCATTAGTGGGTCAGGGGTTCGTGGAGATACAAGGAGGAAATAACTACTAGAGGTATTCTAAGACACACTGTAGCAACCTATCCACTTCACATACACTCCTCTAGGGACGCTTCTGATAGACCTATAAAAGGAAACTCAAAAATGCACTAGACATGCTAAAATCATTCTAAAAAAGCATTTAAGAAAATGAATTAACATAGAATCAAATGCATAGACACATACTAAAGATGTAAAACTTAGAATGTAGGTAAAAATAGCTAAGTTCTGATTCAAGGTAAAAATTCTGGCAGAGCTCTGCCTTACAAGCTCAAAAGATTTTTGGGTAGAGTTTTGCCTTAAGGTTGAGAGTCGACCCTTCTCCAAAGAGAAGTTTATAATAAATAAGAAGAGGAAGAGAACTTGGCACTTCCTGGGAATGATTTTGGCACTCTTTTTTGCATGTGGCCCATGTGCGTTGAACACATCGGGAAGAGGAAGACCACTGTTACTGATGTCATTCTTTAGAAAAGGCCTGCTAGAACCATGATGTACAATTGCCAAAATTGACTTTGTCATTCAAGAATTAATGCAAGAGCATGGCCGCACCTCTTTCCTATAAACAGATTGTAGTTTGTCCCCTCATCAATGCCAACTACAAAAAATAGGTCACGCCGCTCCTCTGTAATAACTCACCTACTCTTCGCCACTTGAATGCTTTATATTTTTTGCTCCTTGTCTTCTTCTTGATCTTTCAGCCCTCACGGGTGATCTTTTGGTAGGTCACTACTTTTCTTGGGCTCTTTTTATGCTTGGCACTCAAACAATTAAAAAACAAATAGATATTTTACTGTGTTAAATTTGACATTCGTAAGGTTGTCACCCAATAGCTAGTTCATCTGCTTAAATTTGATGGCTTTTCAAATGTCACCATCCTTAGAAAAAGTCATTAGGTCCTTTTCTATGGCTTTTCTGCTTTGTGAGCTTTTATTTTGAGACTTTTTCCTACAAACAAAAGTCTACAAGAATCGACCACTCTTTGTCTGCTATGTCGGGCTCTTTGAAACTCTCTCTACCCTCTGCAAGGGCTTCTATACTTTGAACTACCCTTTACAAGGGCTTTTGGACCTTTAACTACCCTTTAGTTATAGGGCACACCCTTGAACCAAGCTGTTGAACCAACCCATTGAACCAAAATTGGTTTAACAGTTTAATCAGTTTAATAGTTCAATCACTACGCGCTGATGCCCATTGAACCAAGCCTTTGAACTTGTTGATGAAATAAATAGTTAAACCAATTCATTGAACCATTTCAATGGTTCAACACTACACACTGACCTGATTGAACCAAATCTAAATGATCCTATTGATGAACTGATGGCGTTGAACAAATTCGTTGAACTGAAGGCGTTGAACCAAGTGATTGAACCAATGTGTTAAACTGGTTCAATGTTGCACGTCAAGCTTGTTGAACCTTGACATTGAACTATTTGATTAAACTAGAAGCCACTGAACTGATGCCACTAATCTTAAATGTTTAAACTAAGGTAATGAACCAAAGTGATTGAACTAAAGTGTTGAACCAATGCGTTAAACCAACCTATTGAACCGATTTAATGGTTCAAGTGACTGTTGAGCCAAGGACATTGAACTCTTTGTTTAAACCAAGTGATGAAGCAAGAGATGAAACAAGCCTAGAAATTGAAGTGATGGACTTGAAGTAATGAACTAGAATTTGAAATGGATTGATTAAACTATTGATTAAACTAGGCATTAAACTAAGGCCGATTGAACTGTCGATTGAACTAGACATTGAACCAAGGCTGATTGAACTAGTTTAATGGTTCAACCATGCCAATTTTTCTTTTGATTTTCTTTAGATAAGAGCCTGAAGAAGCCTTGTAAAACTTAGAACTCTCTAAACTGATCCTTCATGTGCCAAAGACTAACCTATAGAGTCTGTAGAAATCCAAAACCTACTGAGTCCATAGAAATGGACCTACAGAGTCTATAGAAATTTTATAGAGTCCATAGAAATCACCAGATTCATGTAAAATTGAAAAATGAAATGGCCTAGAATAGCATGGATAGAAGGGAACCAATTTTTTGGCTTGTTCGGCAAAAAATGGTCAACAGATTGGTGACTCCTAGGGGAAGCATGCATGTTATGCTTAAAGACTAGTTACCTTGTAGTTCATTGGGCACAGAGTTAGATGCAACTTTGAGGAAAGTTAGAAACAACTCCAAAATATCTAAGAATCAAAACATGAAGCTTTTACCCCACACACAAAGGGAAACACACAAGGCTAAAAAACACTACCTATGCAACTGCACTTAGGGAAAATAGGAAAGACAACTAAAAATAAACTACTCTATATAGCTAACTAGGAATGTTTGCCTCCCTCCTGGGTCAAAGGGAAAATTTTTTAAGTCCCCTTCCTAGAAAGAAGACTTATGGTGCTAGGCAAGTAGCTGAATGAAAAAGAGAGTTGGTGACTTGCTCCTCTTGCCTGTCACCTAGGTTGGCTAGTATTTGAGTGTATCAGATTTGAACATGCTTCCAATGTATGTGTATCCTGTTTGTTCCTAGAAGCTTGTTGAATGTTGGTCCTTCATGCTAGTGCTCTTCACTAAGAAATTAGTGGATACTAGCTTATCACCATTAGCCCTTTGATCTATATAGTCCCTTTGTAATGCATCATGGTCTGACTTGATTCCTTCTGCCTCATTAAAGACTCTGTCAGACTCATCCTCTACTTCCTTTTGGACTTCTTGAAGAAGGGTGATAGTTGCGATGTCTAAAATGGAATCACAAATTGATTGCTCATCCCACAAAATGTCACCTCTTTGTTCAAAGCTTTCTTCGTCAAGGTATTCCTAAAGTAAGATAAACCTCTCCTTTTCCTCCTCAAAGATCAAGATCTCTAGATGTTCAAATATATCCTCCTGATCTTCCTACAAATCAGGCTCTTCAGCATAGTCATCCTCCTCATCAAAGTAATAAGGAGGTTCATCAAACAAGGGGGAAGAGAGCTTTCCATGCTTTTGTTCCTCCTCGTATTGCTGGAACATCTGCATATATGCAAGACCTGTGTCTTCTCCATTGCTGATGAGGTCTTCACAAGGACCCTCCATGATGATTCTACCTTCATTTCCATTCATGATAGCCTCTTGGGAAAATATAGATTGTATCTTCTGCTCCTCACTCACCTCTTATAGAATAGGTTCTTCCTTGAGAAGGGGTGAAGTGGGAAAACCATGTGGAAGAGGGGGCAGTCCTTGAGCTAGAATTAAATGATTCTTCTCCTTCCACTTGGCCAACACTTCATCAATATTAGGTGCAGCCTGATATCTCTCTTGGAAATGTGTAGGTGGGGTGTGTTCAGACATGGAATGTGCCATTGGGTCTAAACTATCCATCACACACTAGCTAAGGAATCTCTCCTTAGATTCCAACTCTGTAATTCTCTTGGCTAGATCCTCTTGGAAAAGCCTTTCTTAGAGGTCACCAACATCATCATGAGTAGGAGCAGCCTCAGCTTCTTCAAGGTTTTGAGAAAAACCTTGCTTCTCCTCCTTCTTGCTCCATGATTCTACTATTTTCCCCCAGTTTAGGATCTCGAAATTGGAATTTTTCTCCTGTGAATGGGCAGAAATTTTGTTTTCTCTAAGGTCTTGGGGCTCCTCCACAAGGTCTGAAGATTCAAACTCTCTTTCAAGAAGCAGTCTCATCCTAGCCTCTAAATCTTTAATTTGCTTGGCTAGATTGTCCTAAAAGAGTCTTTCTTGGAGGTCAATAGCATCATCCTCTTCAAGGCTCTGGGCTGGTCCCTGGCATTCCTTCCTCCAACTCGGAAAATCATGTTGAAAAAATTGGGGAGGTTGGGGAATGCTAGGAAGAGACTATTAATGTACCAAAAGAGTCTCTAAAAGAGGGATGTTCTAGCTCATGGTATTCCCCCCAATGGAAGATTCATGATCTAAGGAATTGAGAAGATTGATCTCTATGGGGGATTGCTCTAATGCCTTTTGATGTTGGAAAGCTAGGTGCATGGGATTGAGAGCAGATGCATCAGATGAGCTAGAGTGGGTGAGTGCTATCTGATAAAAATGATTAGGTGCAAAAGAAGGGGCTTCCTCTAGGAGAGGAGGGGGTGAACAAGGCTAACTGCCTTGAATAAATGGATTTCTCCATTTTGCTACTTCCTCCTCCATAGATTGTAAGTCATGTGATTGCCTAAATAAACACTCCTATTTATACATCAGCTCTTGCTGATATCCATACTACTCCAGTCTGTCAATCTCCATCGTCTATTTCTCAAATTCCAAGACCATTTCCCTTATCACTACAGGGCAACTAGGAGGGATACTTGAGGTGATTCTCTAAAAATATTGAGCTTGATCATAGTCATATGAAGGAAAACAAGACCCATGATTTTGTGCAAAGGAATTATACATACAAAGATGATTTTTGATGGCACCAAGTTGCTTAACTAGCTAATTCAACTCAGAGTCACCATTGGTGTTTGATGCAAAAGCCTCCAAAGGCTATTTGGTTAAAGAACACACCAAAAATTATTCAACTCTTTGGACACAACTTGTCCTAGTTGGTCCCATGGGGTGTGCCAGAAACTATTGATGTAGAAGATTGCACACTTGGTAGGAGGTCGAGCTCCTGCCTTCTTCACACAATAATGAAAACTCCCCTCTCACTTGTGGGACTAGTGAAGCTAGAGGGAAGAGTCTCTAGATGAGGGATAGCTCCCTCTAATGTATATTTTAGGCTCTAGTTTCTCCTACTACTAACAACTAAAATGAAAAGGGACAGGGATGAAAAGGGAGAGAGAGATGCTAAAAATACAACCTAAGCCTAAAAAGTAAAAGGTGATACACTAGAAAATATGATGCACCCAGCCTGAATATACACTTTTCACCAAAAGGAAGTGCCTATACACTTCATCTAAAGTGAGAAAACCTTCTGCATTAGTGGGTTAGGGGTATGTTGAGATACAGGGAGGAAATAACTACTAGAGGTGTTTTGGGACACACTGCAGCAGCCTATCCACTTCACCTACACTCCTCTAGGGATGCTTCTGATAGACCTATAAAAGGAAACTCAAAAATGCACTAGACATGCTGAAATCATTATGTAAAAGCATTTAATAAAATGACTTAACATAGAATCAAATGCATAGACACATACTAAAGATGCAAAACTCATAATGGAGGTAAAAATAGCTAAGTTTTGATTTAAGGTAAAAATTTTGGTAGAGCTCTGCCTTACAAGCCTGAGAGATTTTTGGGTAGAGTTTTGCCTTAAGGCTTAGAGCCAATCCCTTCTCCAAAGAGAAGTTTACAATATATAGGAAGAGGAAGAGAAACTTGGCACTTCTTGGGAAAGATTTTGGTGCTCTTTTCTGCAAGTGGCCCATGTGTGTTGAACACATCGGGAAGAGGAAGACCACTGTTACTAATGTCATTCTTCAAAAAAAGGACTACTATAACCATGATGTATAATCACCAAGATTGACTTTGGTGTTCAAAGATTAATGCAAGAGCATGGTTGTGCCTCTTTCTTGTAAACAGACGATAGTTTGTCCCCTCATCAATGCCAACTATAGAAAATAGGTCACGCCACTCATCTGTAATAACTCACCTACTCTTCACCACTTGAATGCTTTGTCTTTTATACTCCTTATTTTCTTCCTGATCTTTCATCCCTCGAGGGTGATCTTCTGGCAAGTCACTACTTTCCTTGGGCTCTTTTCATGCTTGGCACTCAAATAGTTCAAAAACAAATAGATATTTTATTGTGTTAAATTTGACATTCATGAGGCCATCACTCAATGGCTAGTTCATCTGCCTAAATTTGACATCTTTTAGAATGTCACTGTCCTCGGCAAAAGTCATCGGGTCCTTTTTTGTGGCTTTTCTACTTCATAGGCTTTTGTTTCAGGCCTTTTTCCCACAGACAAAAGTCTACAAGAATTGGCTGCTCTTTGTCTTCTCTATTAGGCTCTTTAAAACTCTCTTTGCCCTCCACAAGGGCTTCTGGACTTTAAACTACCCTCCGTAATCTCTTATAGACCTTTGGCTGCCCTCTAATTATAGGGCACACCCTTGAACCAAGCCGTTGAACCAACTCATTAAACCAAAATTAGTTCAATGGTTCAACTGATTCAATAGTTCAATCACTGCACACTGATGCCCATTGAACCAAGCCTTTAAACTTGCCTATGAACCAAATGGTTAAACCAATTCATTAAACTAGTTCAATGGTTTAATTCTATGCACCAAGCTGCTTGAACCAAAGCTAAATGATCCTGCTGATGAACTGATGGCATTAAACAAATTCATTGAACTAAAGGCATTTAACCAAGCGATTGAACCAGTTCAACGCTATGCACCGAGCCCATTAGACCTTCATATTGAATTGTTTGATTAAATTGGAAGCTAATGAACTGATGCTACTGATCTTAAATTTTTGAACTAAGCCAATGAACCAAAGTGATTGAACTAAAGCATTGAACCAACACGTTGAACCAACTCGTTAAATCGATTCAACAGTTCAATGGTTCAAGTGACTGTTGAGCCAAGGACATTGAACTCTTTGTTTAAACCAAGTGATGAAGCAAGCGATGAACCAAGCCTAGAAATTGAAGTGATGGAATTGAAGCGATGAACCAAGCTTTGAAATGGAGTGATTGAACTATCGATTGAACTAGGCGTTGAACTAAGGCTGATTGAACTGTCGATTAAACTAGGTGTTGAACCAAGGCCGATTGAACTGGTTCACTGGTTCAACCATGCCAATTTTTCTTGTGATTTTCTTTAGATAAGAGCCTGAAGAAGCCTTGTAAAACCTAGAACTATCTGAATTGATCCTTTATGTACCAAAGACTAACCTGTAGAGTCTATAGAAATCCAAAACCTACAGATTCTGTAGAAATGGACCTGCAGAGTCCATAAAAATTTTGTAGAGTCTGTAAAAATCACCATATTCATGGAAAATTGAAAAATGAAATGGCCTAGAATAGCAAGGACAAAAGGGGACTAATTTTTTGGTGTATTGGGCAAAAATTGGTCAACAAATTGGTGACTCCCAAGGGAAGCATACTTGCTATGCTTAAAGACCAGTTGCCTTTCAGTCCATTAGGCATAGAGTCAGATGTAGCTTTGAGGAAAGTTAGCAACAACTTCAAAATATCCAAGAATCAAAACATGAAGCTTTTACCCCACACACAAAGGGAAAGACACAAGGCTAAAAAACACTACATGTGCAACTGCACTTATGGAAAATAAGAAAGACAACTAAAAATAAACTACTATATACAACTAAATAGAAATGTTTGCCTCCCTCCTAGGTCAAAGGGAAAATTTCTTAAGTCCCCTTCTTAGCAAGAAGACTTATGGTGCCAGGCAAGTAGCTGAATGAAAAAGAGAGTTGGTGACTTGCTCCTCTTGCCTGTCACCTAGGTTGGCTGGTATCCAAGTGGATCAGATTCAAACATGCTTCTAATGTATGTGTATCTTATTTATTCTTGGAAGCTTGTTGAATGTTGGTCCTTCATGTTAGTGTTCTTCACCAAGAAATTATTGGTTTCTAGCTTATAATCGTTAGCCCTTTGATCTGTATAGTCACTCTACAATGCATCATGGTCTGACTTGTTTCCTTTTGACTCATTGAAGAATCTGTCAGACTCATCCTCTGCTTCCTTTTGGCCTTCTTGAAGAAGGGTGACAATTGTGATGTCTGAAATGGAATCAAAAACTAATTGGTCATCCCATAGAACATCACCTCTTTGTTTAAATCTTTCTTCTTTAAGGCATTCCTCAAGGAAGACAGACCTCTCCTTTTCCTCCTCAAAGATCAAGATCTCTAGATGTTCAAAGATATCCTCCTGATCTTCCTCCAACTCCAGCTCTTCACCGTAGTCATCCTCCTCATCGAAGCAACAAGGAAGTTCATCAAACAAGGGGGAAGAGAGCTCATCATGCTTTTGTTCCTCCTCATATTTCTAGAACATCTGCATAAATGCAAGACCTGTGTCTTCTCCATTACTGATGAGGTCTTGACAAGGAGCCTCCATGATGACTCTACCTTCATTGTTGCTCATGATAGCCTCTTGGGGAACTGTAGATTAGATCTTCTACTCATTGCTCACCTCTTGCAAAATAGGTTCTTCCGTAAGAAGGGGTGAAGTGGGAAAACCATGTGGAAGAAAGGGCAGTCCTTGAGCTAGAATCAAATGATTCTCCTCCTTCCACTTGGCCAACACTACATCATTATTAGGTGCAGCCTAATATCTATCTTGGAAATGTGTAGGTGGGGTGTGTTCAGACATGGGATATGCCATTGGGTCTAAACCATCCATCACACACTAGCTGAGGAATCTCTCTTCAGATTCCAACACTATAATTCTCTTGGCAAGATCCTCTTGGAAAAGCCTTTCTTAGAGGTCACCAGCATCATCATGAGTAGGAATAGCCTCAGCTTCTTCAAGGTTTTGAGAAAAACCTTGCTTCTCCTCCTTCTTGCTCCATGATTCTACTATTTTCCCCTAGTTTAGGATCTCAGAATTAGAATTTTTCTCCTGTGAACAGGCAACAATTTTGTTTTCTCCAAGGTCTTGGGGCTCGTCCACAAGGTCTAAAGATTCAAACTCTCTTTCAAGAAGCAGTCTCATCCTAACCTCTAAATCTTCAATTTGCTTGGCTAGATTGTCCTGAAAGAGTCTTTCTTTGAGGTCACCAGCATCATCCTCTTCAAGGCTCCAGGCTGGTCCCTGGCATTCCTTCCTCCAACTCAGAAAACCATGTTGAAAATCTTGGGGAGATTGGGGAATGCTAGGAAGAGACTATTGATGTACCAGAAGAGTCTCTAGAAGAGGGATGTGCTAGCTCATGGTATTCCCCCCAATGAAAGATTCATGATCTAGGGAATTGAGAAGATTGATCTCCATGGGGGCTTGCTCGGATGCCCTTTGATGTTGGAAATCTAGGTGCATGAGATTGAGAGCAGATGCATTAGATGAGCTAGAGTGGGTGAGTGATATCTGATAGAAAGGATTAGGTGCAAAAGAGGGGGCTTCCTCTAGGATAGGAGGGGGCGTGCAAGGTTGACTACCTTGAACAAATGGATTTCTCCATTTTGCTACTTCCTCTTCCATTGATTATAAGTGTTGTGCTTGCCTAAATAAACACTCCTCTTTATACATCAGCTCCTACTAATAACCATACTGCTCCTCCAGTCTGTCAATCTCCATCATCTACTTCTCAAATTGTAGGGCCATTTCCCTTATCGTTGTAGGGCAACTAGGAGGACTGCTTGAGGTGATTCTTTAAAAATATTGAGCTTGATCATAGTCATATGAAGGAAAAAAAGACCCATGATTTTGTGCAAAGGAATTATACATACAAAGATGATTTTTGATGGCACCAAGTTGCTTAACTAGCTGATTCAACTCAAAGTCACCATTGTTGTTTGATACAAAAGCCTCCAAAGGCTGGTTGGTTAAAGAACACACCAAAAATTCTTTAACTCTTTGGACACAACTTGTCCTAGTTGGTCCCATTGGGCATGCTAGAAACTATTGACACAAAATATTGCACCCTTGGTAGGAGGCCAAGCTCCTACCTTCTTCACGTAATAATGGAAACTCCCCTCTCACCTGTGGGACTAGCGAAGCTAGAGGGGAGAGTCTCTAGATGAGGGATAGCTCCCTCTAATGTATATTTTAGGCCCTAGTTCTCCTACTACTAATAACTAAAATGAAAAGGGGGGATGAAAAGGGAGAGAGAGATGTTGAAAATAGAAGCTAAGCCTAAAAAGTAAAAGGTGATACACCAGAAAATGTGATCCACCTAGCCTGAATATACACTTTTCACCAAAAGGAAGTGCCTATACACTTCATCTAAAGTGAGAAAACCTTTTGAATCAATGGGTCAGGGGTCTGTGGAGATATAAGGAGGAAATAACTACTAGAGGCATTATTGGACAGACTGCAGTAGCCTATCCACTTCACCTACACTCCTCTAGGGATGCTTTTGATAGACCTGTAAAAGGAAACTTAAAAATACACTAGACATGCTAGAATCATTTTTTAAAAGCATTTAAGAAAATGACTTAACATAGAGTCAAATGCATAGACACATACTAAAGATGCAAAAGTTAGAATGGAGGTAAAAATAGCTAAGTTCTTATTCAAGGTAAAAATTCTGGCAGAGCTCTACCTTACAAGCCTGAGAGATTTTTGGGCAGAGTTTTGCCTCAAGGCTTAGAGCTTATCCCTTATCCAAAGAGAAGTTTACAATATATAGGAAGAGGAAGAGAAACTTGGTGCTTCCTAGGAAAGATTTTGGCACTTTTTTCTAGCAAGTGGCCCATGTGCACTGAACACATCAAGAAGAGGAAGACCACTATTACTAATGTCATTCTTCAGAAAAGACCTACTAGAACCATGCTATACAATCGCCAAGATTGAATTTGGCATTCAAGGATTAATTCAAGAGCATGGCCATGCCTCTTTCCTAAAAATAGGCTGTAGTTTGTCCCCTCATCAATGCCAACTGCAAAAAATAGGTCATGCCACTCATCTGCAATAAATCACCTACTCTTCGCCACTTAAATGCTTTGTCTTTTTTGCTCCTTGTCTTCTTCCTAATCTTTTAGCCCTTGTGGGTGATCTTCTAGTAGGTCGTTTCTTTCCTTAGGCTCTTTTCATGCTTGGCACTCAAATAGTTCAAAAACAAATGGATATTTTAGTATATTAAATTTGACATTCACGAGGTTGTCACCTAATGACTAGTTCGTCTGCTTAAATTTGATGGCTTTCAAGACGTCACCGTCCTCAAAAAAAGTCATTGAGTCCTTTTCTATGGCTTTTTTACTTCACAAGATTTTGTTTCAAGCCTTTTCCTTGTAGACAAAAGTCCACAAGAATTAGCCACTCTTTGTCTTCTTTGTCAGGCTCTTTAAAACTATCTCTACCCTCCATAAGGGCTTCTATACTTTAAACTACCCTCTGCAAGGGCTTCTTGACCTTTGGCTGTCCTATGGTTTTAGGGCACACCCTTGAACCAAGCCATTGAACCAACCTATTGAACCAAAATTGGTTCAATGGTTTAATTCGTTCAACAATTCAATCACTACGTGTCGATGCCCATTGAACCAAGCATTTGAACTTGTTGATGAACCAAATGGTTGAACCAATTTGTTGAACTAGTTTAATGGTTCAATGCTATACATCGAGCCACTCCAACCAAAGTTGAATGATCCTACTAATGAACTGATGGTATCAAACAAATTTGTTGAACTGAAGGCGTTGAACCAAGCGATTGAACCAATGCATTGAATTGGTTCAATGCTATGCACCGAGCCCGTTGAACCTTGACATTGAACCATATGATTAAACTAGAAGCTACTAAATTGATGTCATTGATCTTAAACATTTGAACTAAGCCAATAAACCAAAGTGATTGAACCAAAGCATTGAACCAACGCATTGAACCAACCTATTGAATCAGTTCAATGATTCAACAGTTTAAGTGATTGTTGAGCCAAGGACATTGAACTCTTTGTTTAAACCAAGTGATGAGGCAAGAGATGAACCAAGATTGGAAATTGAAGCAATGGACTTAAAGTGATGAACCAGGCTTTGAAATGGAGTGATTAAACTACTGATTAAACTAGGCATTAAACTAAGGCTGATTGAACTGTCAATTGAACTAGGCATTGAACCAAGGCCGATTGAACTGGTTAAATGGTTCAACCATGCCAAATTTTCTTGTGATTTTCTTTAGACAAGAGCCCAAAGAAGCCTTGTAAAACCTATAACTCTCTAAACTAATCCTTCATGCACCAAAGACTAACCTGTAGAGTCCATAGAAATCCTAAACCTGTAGAGTCCATAAAAATGGACCTGTAGAGTCCATGTAAATTCTGCAGAGTCTATAGAAATCACTAGATTCATGCAAAATTGAAAAATGAAATGGCCTAGAATAGTAGGGATAGAAGGAGATCAATTTTTGGCCTGTTGGGCAAAAAATGGTCAACATTACCTTTCTAAGGTGATAAACTTTGAATTTTCAGATTCTCATTGACTATCATCTCCCTTGTTGATGTTGTCTCTGGTTCTAACTGACAAGACTCTATTTTTCACTTGACTAAAGTGTATTTACAACCTTTACCTAAGGTTATGGATAAATTATTTATCTTCTTTTAGCATTTACCCCTTAGCATTGAATTAAGAGCCAAACTTAATGTCTTCTTTAGGTAATTTTGTTTTGTCAATCTTATTCTTGACATATCTCTTAAACATATTTCTATAGCTTTCTGAGGCATAATTATAAGATACAGTCAAGTATTTATTCTTTCCATACATCGATAAGTCATTAAAATATGTCTCATTAGATTTAACTACTTCATCTTCTGATAATGCTTCCTTCAACTCTTTAGGGTGTTTTGACTTGTTACTTGAGTAACTCTTCAGTGTATCTTCTTGGGAAGATTATTCTTAATATCCATATCCTAATCCTACACAAAGTTGTCTCTTCACAATCTGGATAGGTTGGAAAATTATTTGACCATTAATTCCAAGGCCTTTTCCATTAAATCCATCTTGGCTAGTATATTAGAACCTATTCCCCTTGTGTTCTTCTCAAATGTATCAACATAATTACATGATGAATATATAGAGGTAGAACATAAAGTATCCCTAACATTCTTAATATAATTAGAATAATTAATTTCATTGCTTTCATTTTTTTAATGTAGCATACTATTTGATACCTTACTTGGCATCATCTCTCAAAGGAATCCTTCATCTATTACTTTATGCCTAGGAGAATTGGGCTTTGCATATTCTTTGATAGGTGCCTTCCCCTTTGCTTTTCATCTCTGTTGGTACTAGGATGGAGCTTTGTGAATGTGTATATTCTAGCATTGATCTAAAATGTGACCTTATTTGGATTAGTAGCCATAAAATTTTGACTCCACTCGCATTTGTTTCTTTTGATGACATTCTTGTTTTAGTTTTATCTATAGAGCATCAATGGTTTTTTGGAGCTTCCTCAATCTATAACTCTTGTCTTTGTTTTATAGCTTGTTGTCATGGTTCTTATTATTAAAAATATTGCATAAATATATTTAAAATAGTATTTGGCAATATCTAAACTTGAGCTAGCATTGGATCTATAATATTCCACTGAATATGAGTAAAATCAAAATTACACTAACATGAACCTAGCTTTGATACCAACCTGATCCGTAAACTTTAGTAAAATACACTTACATATATTGAATTTTACTTAATAATAATAATTTATGGAATTAATTGATATTTAAATTTCAAATTTATTTAAAATAACAATTTTTTAAGATTCATCAATAAAATCAACACATTCAATTGTTAACAGAGTTCACCCGATCTAGGCTACATCTTTGAGTCCTGCCTAAAAGTAGAACTAATTAATTATTGATGCAAAATTTCTTTATACATCAACTTAACCCTAGTAGGGGTTATTGATCTATAAATACTTTTTTTGATGCCACTAGATCTAGCTCTAGAAATTACCTCTAGCTCTTGGCTTTTAGCTCTGGCTCTAGCTCTTAGCTCTCGACTCTTAGCTCTAGCTCTAGCTCTCAACTCTAATTATTCTCAAGTATAGTGTGTTGTTTTTCACACTTTGATTGTGATTTCAAATGACCCCTTTAGACCCTTTATATAGGATCATAGGTCCAAAAAAGGTGGGATTGGATGATTATCCTTTCCAATTTTAAATAATATTCATAATTATCCCAAGACCATTATTTGTGGGATTTAACATTATCCCCTTTTTTAATAATAATGGGATTAATATTTATCTCCAACCCTTTTTTATGGGATTTATCTTTTCCCATTAAAATTTTATATGGAATTTTGATAATATCCCACATATTTAATTCATGGGCTTCTACATAATTATCAAAATACCAATTAATTATAATATGTGAGGAATGGTGAATTAATAAGCCATAAGTTGGCCTAGGTTATGGATTTTCTAATCCTACAGAGAAATTATTTTAGACATATTTAAAAATGTTTTTCTTTACCTTTATAATTCACCTTAGTCACATGTGTCTACTTCAAATTTTTCCACATATCTCATGCTATTTTTTCCACATTCCATCATTTAATTGGTTCATATTGCCATGTCATCACTTTTATCGAGTTTGACCACAACTTTAACTAGTCACAACTTTCACATACGAACATAGAATTGGTCTATTCAAAATGAGTCAAAAATCTTTTAAAGATCTATACAACATAGAATTGATTTGGAAATGTTCCATTCTAGTCAATTTTTGGAGTTTGACTAGCTTTGACCACTTATTGACTTACTTTGAATAGAACTTAGAGTGGCTACACAAGGATCATACGAGCTCCATTTTCTATATTTCACATACCATTAGAAAGGTCTCAAAAAGTTCTATGCAATGATGTAGGTTTTGGTCTAATTTGAGACCTTTTTTGAATTTACCTCTAGATTAAGGTTTCCCACATAATTCATACATTATTATGCTTTGATCTTGCATTGTTTTCTTTGTTCATTGCAATGAATGGTTTATATTCTTCATGAATGATTATGTTGAATGGTTAAGAGCTTGAAGAATTGGAATTTGAATTGATTTTATTTCATAACTTATTCACCCCCCATATCAGTGATTATGCTTCCAATAATTGGTATCAAATCAAGTCCTTCAGGAAGGCTTCATAGTTAGAAGGTGGTCTTTGAAGTATAAAATGGATAAACAACTCATAAAATAAAATCAAGAGTTGAGGTATATGGATAATAATCATGAGGATCATATTTATACCTTGAGTATTGACATGCTCATAATGGCTCAAGAGGATGTGAAGGGTATTAAGGATCTCAATTTTTAGTTAGAAAATGTCAATGAAAGGATAAGTACTTTGGAGGCTCTTAAGGAAAAGGTATATATATTTGACTTTAATGTATCATTAGAAAAAAAAAGGATAATATGAATATTAAAGATATTAATAATAAATTATATGATGTAAATTCAAGTTTGAGGGAAAATAAGGATGAGCATGATCAATTGAAAACTAAGCTAAGATCCTTGAAAGTTGAGCATGAGAAGTCAATGGTCAAAATAAGGAAGGTTGAGCATGAGGAGCTAGTGGTCAGAATGAGCAAGGTTGAGAAAGACAAATCAAATCAAGTTAATAAGAATGATATCATGAAAAATAATGTTATAATATAATCAAGGTAGACCAATACCATGAGGTTTGTCAATTCATCTCATTTTCAATGTTATACTTGCAATCAGTTTGGTCACATTGTAAGAGTTGGAAAAAGGAGAAGTAACTTATCAAAAAGAGATAACAACCATCATAAAAAAAAGCTATGAATGATATTTTTTGGTTTATGTGTCATATATTTTTTCATATTTACAAATAATTTAATAACAAGTTGAATGAGTTTTCAAGACAAAATAAGGTGTATGAAGCTCCTAGTGTGCAAAGAAGAGGTCATACATGGATATGGAGGCCTAAGACTATTAACAGAGATCAGATTGAGACCAAGGATGAAATGGTTGATGAAAATACCAATAAATATGGTTTATTTTATATGGTAGTTATTAAATCAATACAAGAATAATATTTATCAGGGTGTGTTGACAAGGGAGTCAAAGAGAAGATGGATGAGCCAAAAAAGCCTATGAGGAGGCTTTAGAAAGATACGCAAAATAGTGAAAGTATGTAAACTTGATAATATCCTAAGTTTCAATTTCTATAAGTGAATTTTAAGGTGAGGTGTCTCTGTTAGGATTCATAGAGTCATTACTCAATCATTTAAAGCATCACGGAATGGTGTTGTAAGGTTGATAAGTGAGAAACTAGTCGATGGGTCAAGGTATGTTGTTTATCTTGATATGCATATATTTGATTATGGATTATTTCAATTGATTTAAATATTTTAAAATATTTATATCACCTATCCAAATATTTGATAATTTATTTGAATATCTGAAGTTGTTTATGTAAGAAGATCTTACTTTGAGTATCCTCGATTGGCATAAGGGTTCTAATACATTACACGCTTGACATGGTGTATCTTGGGTTGTACAATGAGATGGGTCACAATAATTGGTGAGAAAGTGTAAAATTATGGTATAAAATTTTTAAATAAGTTTATGGTGTGATAAAGGTAGTCCCTTGGTTCAAAGGTATGACAATTTCAAATTATGTATCTTTGTTTACAATATACCTTTTTGAAGTGACCTAGAAAAGGAGTATCTTTTATTATGCAATAGAGAGGTCCTTGAAGAGACAATATTTGGAAGGTAATTTAAAATTTCAATAGAATTAATGCATTAATTCCATCATATTTAATCCATATATGGTCTAATGAGGTAGCTTGTTCATGTTGGTAATTTTAAGTGTTCTTATATAAGCAGGGATTTAGGTAAGTTTAATTGCTTTGAGCATGTTATTTTTGTTCAAATTAGTTAAGGTTGTTTATTTCATATAAGAATGTTTTTAGACCATTAAAATAGTTCATTTGGGCCCAATAATATTATAATTTTTTTTAGTTGTTTCATGAAAGGATGTTGGATAGTTGTGGTAGCCTATGTGTGGATGAAGATGGCTCTATTCAAGGTATGTTCTCGTAAGAGAGTTTGATTTTGTGTGTTTACAATATTTTGGTTCTATTTAGGTTAAATATGTATTTAATGGGAGATAAATCAGGTTTATTCATGATTATGTCAATTTTGGTCATGTTTTATATAAGATAAGAATCAAGGAGCAATTCAGATAAAGGTATGTTCTCTTCAATTGATAAAATGCAAGGTATGTGTAGAGTGAGGGGGAGTATATGTGAGATGTTTAAATTTCAAGGAGATGTTATGGTTGAATATGGTTTTATAATATTTTAAATTTATGAGTAGTTTGTCAGGTCCAAGGATCAAGTTGACATGTTAAGGAAGAGACCCTTTGTCATTAATGTCAAAGGGGGAGAAAGATCATAATGAAGGAGTTATTCAATTTTGGAGAGATAATTTTAAAAGGTATTTTACATAAATGAAAAAGGTGGATATTTTTTATCATTTTATTGATATGCATTGATTTTCATTGATTTCAAGGTGATCTTAGTACATAATGCATTAATGACAAAATGATAAGTTCCAAGTCAATTTGAGAGTGAATATAATGTGTATAGTTATTTAAGGTGATACCATGTTTTATAGGTAAAATTAGGGATAAATATTTATTTTTATACTTATGTAAGTGAATGGAATCCATTTGAATAGTCTTGTGAAGGTTTAGGTGATCTTAGTCATCTATTATTCATCTTGGTAGAACTTCTTGAGTAAGAAGAAAGATGACATAATGATTCACATATGTGAAGGTTTTAGAATAAATTGGTCATGTGGGTTTGTTAATATTTGTTCTTAAATCATGTGGGTCAAATTTCAGGTCTTGATATGGTGTATATAAAAATTTATGGTGGTATAAAGTTGGTCTCCCAAGAAGGTTTCATTGTTTTCCATACAACCAAATTTACAATATCAAGTGACCATTATACAAAGGAAAACCATTCAATGGTATTTTTTTTATACATTATTATAATGGATAAATATTATGGTGGTGTAAAATTAAAATTGGTATAATAATTTAAGTTATATCTAGGAAAATTGATTAGGAGGTTTTACTAGTCGTACAATTACATTTATTGCATGTGAGAGTTTACTATTGTTGACTATGTTTTTTAAAAATAAACTAGGGTGCAAATAAATGATTGTATAAGATAAATTATTGATAAAATATAGTTTTTATAAAAATAAAAAATTAATTACACTCCATATATATCATCCTCATAGTGATTTAGGGTTTTTAATGTATGCATAGGTGAAGTTTTTACAAGTTAAAGTTGACTTTTGTTGACTATAATTATTACAGGGCTGAGTAAGCTTCTTATAGCAGTGTTTATGAGCCTTTAGAGGCTTAATGAATGTGTGTTAATGATTTTAATAAGCTAGTTAGGTATTTTTATTTCCATCCATATTTTTATTGTACATGGAAAGTCTATATTCAATTAGTTTGAGCCTCTTTTGTGAAGACAGTGTTTTTGAGCTAATTAAGCCTAATAGATGTTTAAGACCTAATGGGCGTTTCAACGTATGATCAAATAATTAAAAAGGATCATAGAGTATAAAATTAAATTTTTTAAAGTGTTTTGGATCATTTATAAGTTCCATCTTGATCATAGTGGCTTAAAATGTTCCATGAAGGTGAATTAGGTCTCCATGGGACCTATTCAAGGCTTGAGGGCTAAAAGAGGTTTCATAAGGTGAGCTAGTGTCTTGGAAGTGGTGTATGACTTATTAAATATAAATAAGGAGTGTATTAAATTTTTTTCAAAGGTTTTATAATTGGTTAATGGCTATTGTTATCTAAGTGTAACGTGTGGCCTAATGGAGGGCTAATTGCTTAGGTCTTGCTTAAGCCTAGTGTGTTGTTTTGAGTCATTTGAAGCATGACCGACCTAATGAGTTGATGTATATTGTATGTAAAATATCCTATAACATATTTTTATCTTTATACAAGTGTGATATAATCTTTAATGGTTAATTAAAGTGTTTTGGCCCACCAAGATTGATTGGAGAAAGAATAATGCATATATAGAAGGCCATTTTGGTCTCATTATGCTAGTTAGATAATTTGGTATGTGAAACGAATTGTTTATGAATTTGTTGAAAGGTAAGAGGTAATTAAAATGATCATAAATCCATTTTTAAGATGTGACAATGGTCTAACATTATTTTTTGTAGGTCATGAGCAAGTAAGAATATTTATTTCAAGGTTATTAGGCATATTTTGCTTAGTTGGCCTAATTATGCTAGTTACACAATTGGAGAGAGAAGTGAATGGTATGAGTGTTTAAATAAGAGTGAAAAGGAATTAAAAGAATAAAAATGAAAATTTTAACATGTCATGAAGATCAAAAAATGGTGCTAAAGGTAATCAACAAGTTTTATATTTGATTCAAGGCATAATTAGGCCCAGTTTATCTAGATGACCTACAATGAATAAGTGCATTGAATATATGCTAGAAGAGCAATGAAAAGGTTATGTATGAATAATATTTATTATGTTTCAAGACTTTATTTACATATAATAAGATCATAGTGTGAATAAGTAATGGACTCAATGTCATGAGCATATGGATGAGGAGTATAGAAGAGAGAGAGTTGTTGTATGCCTATGTAAGAGGTAGATTTCTGTTTGTATGAAGTAACATCAGTTGTATGAGGTAGAGAGGTAGGATTTAAGCTGATAGATAAATATAATACCATAATCAGGTGTGTAATACATCAAATCAAATGTGGATAGCAGTTAAGAGGTGATTGAGTTGGTGTTTGAACATCTAGGGGGTTGTAGTCTCCTTGCTAGTTGGTGATAGCTAAAGGTCAAGCGGGTACTTGACTAAATTGAGGGGTGGGTGATCCTTGATAATTTTTATATGATATAAATTAGATAAATATATTTATAAGATAGTATTCCAAATATTTTTAAGTGGGTTTCTTACCCATAAGGGTTTCCCACATAATTCATGTGTTATGTGCTTTGATCTTGAATTGTTTTCTTTTGAATTGAAATTAATGGTTTATATGTTTCATGAATGATTATGTTGAATGGTTAATATTTTGAATAATTTTAATTGAATTTTATTTGATTTCATCGATAATTCACCCCCCCTCTTCGTGATTATGATTTTAACACATATAAGTGAAACCTAATTAGAGGCAACATAATATTTAAATTCTCATGTTAAAGTATGTAAGGCTTGATTTTAATGACAAATCACATATTAATATGTGGTTAATATAGAATAAATTTAAGTATGCCCTCTAAAGAGTCATGCTACTTGACAATATCATTTTATGTAGTAGATGTGGTGTATCACCCTCTTACATGTTATTCCTAAAATTGACAACATCATTTTCTGTAGTGGTATAATTCCCTCATACAAGTTATTATTCATAATCGAACAACAATTAATTTGATATTATAAAGTGGTAATTGACTCCATAATAAATTTTGTTAGTAATTGCTAATGGAACATATCCTCTAAGCCATGACATAGTTTGATTTTATAGTCAATTAGTGGATCACCAATGCCCTCTTACTTTATTCCTTATCCCCTTGAGTGGTTCATAGAGACATATAGTGATCATATTATGATATGATTTTCACTAAATGTGTTTTTGAAAATTATTTTATTTTTTCTGAGATTTTGTTCATATTAATTATAAACCAACATTATTTTCTTTTTGACTTCAAATATTCAAGCTAAGGGCTAATCATGAAAATTCATTGATGAATTTTTAGTTGGATATGATTTAATTATTGAGACTACTTGGTATCCTCTTTATTGATTTTTCACTTACATGATCAAATGATGTTTCTTCAAGTAATTTTGATACTTTCTTATGTTGGTTTTGTGTGTTAGTTTGTGCATAACTATCACTTTTGGTGAGTATAGGGGAGAATAATTAACATGAAAATGATATCTAAGTGGGTTGTGGTGGGTACTTGTTTCACAATTCCAAGATCTCATCCTTCATAAACCACCAAATATGGTGTTCTTAGACACCGATGTGTCTCCTCACTTTGTGTTTTAACTTACCCAGGGCCATCTACACACAAACTATCTCTTACTCTCTACATTTTGACATGATTGAGGCTATTTGTGCATAGACTATATATTACTCTCTGTGTCTTGACATGCTTGGGTCCATTTTCACATCAAATATCTCATACACTTTTCACCATGACATGCTTGGGGCTGCCTATGCATTGACTATCTTGGTTGGTTTATATATGTCCAAAGGGCCACACATATAGTGATATACAAATAGTTGTATTCACTGGTAGACCAATGTCTTAAAGGCCATATATAGATTGATTTACACATAATTCACTTGAATGGTAGGCTAAAATCCTATGAAACTCATACATATGGATT